>PVLD010022683.1:0-28849 GCA_004027595.1 Dinomys branickii
ACTTTTCCACGTCTCGCCCCGGCAGCCTGGTCCGCCCTACCACATCTCCCCCGGCATCTCAGAGAAATACGCCCAGTTTAAACTTCCCAGCTGAGGTCCCGGTATTCACGCTCGCCAAGTCTGTCTCGAGCTGGTGGTGTTTATCAAAGAGGCTCGCTCCCTTGCTGCTCACCTGGTCGCCATCTTCCCCCAGTCGCCCTATTCCTCTGTTTTTGAATGAATGGTTTCTTTGTAGGATCCACAGTCTTAGAATACGGCAAGGGACAATTTTCTCTGCCTAGTTTTTGGGTCTATCGGTGTGTGAGGTACCCTCCCCGGACCAAGCCTCCTATGTCCTCTCACTCCATTGCTGAGATTACCCTTGCTCATGTTAGCAAATGGGAAAGGCAATCATCCCTCTGGTCTCTGACGGATGTGAGTCACAGGGTGGGGCTTCAAGCAGACTGTTTGACTTAATGTCAACACTTTCTGGACCAGGTTTCTCACTACTGAAGGCAGGCCCCGTGCCCTTCCTGGCCTGAGCTTAAACTTCTCAAGAGGTCTGTGTCTAATCTACACCCTCTCCGTGGTTTTCTCTCACCCAGTCATTTTGGGAGTGTAACACTGAAATCTCTAAAGGTGCTGGACAGGTCTATTCCTTTTCCCCGAGTCTGCCAGCACTCTGGTCTTATCTCCCTCGTGCTGGATCAAGTTGGTCATTTAGTCTACCTATCTGGTAACTAGTTCCAAGGGAAAGCAAAATGCAGAAGCAGGTTGGATTTGGTGGATGGTTGGAGATGGGCAGCAGCTTGCTATCACCTCTTCTCTCCTATTGCTCGCCACTGACTTTGTCCATGACCATACTGGTCAGCACCACTAGTGTTCTGTGTAAGGGGAAACAAAATGCAGTCACCTTGGAGTTGGTGGGTGACACAAGCAGGGATAGAATCCACAGGCATGGAGTTGGTTGGTGGCAAATGGCTTGGCTCCAGCTGGTCCATGGGTTGAGTGGCTTAATCAACTTTGTGGTGGTGGGGGACCTGGCTCAGCCCAGGCTTTTGGGGGCTCTGGCCCCATTTCTAAGCACATTTTAAAAAGCAGTCAAGAAACAAAATTTACAGAAAGGGAAATTTAATTCATAAAAAATGATATAAACTTGATGTTTCTCTTAAAACATACAGAAAATGATGAGAGACAGTAGACGTAAAAAGTGAACAGAAAGTAAACCAAAGGATGATGGTGTTTCTGAAAATGAAAGCAGATTGTTATGGAATCATTAATCAAAGACCTAATGGAAGAAAACTTCATTAAGTTGAATACTGACTTATTGTATTGATTTCTTGATTTCCAAGAAAAATAATACAAAGCAGATGGGCCAAGAAAATTTTAAAACAAAAGGTTGGGGAAAGAATCTAATTAGCATCTGAACAGAGAAGAAAATAGCTTATGTGTAAAGGGTAAAAGAAAATCAGATGTGTCTCAAACATTTATTTTAAAGTTCTGAGGACAAAAAAGAACTAGTCAGGCTTGAAAGGAAAATATAATCAAAGGATTTTGTACTCAGTTAAGTTGGCTTCTGTGCACAATATAGCAGAAAGTTATTCTCACATATATTTCTGTGTATGTTAGTGTGCATTTAATCTCTAGCCCGGGTATTATGCCATAAACATCACAGAAATTAAGACTAAGTACATGTTGCTTTAAGTGAAATCCATGACAGTTTGACTAAAAAAATCCACTAAGGAAATTCCTTCAATAAAAATATGGCCTCAATGTACAATCAAAGGGATAAAATTCTGTATTCAGAATTCTCACTATACCTAAAAACTGTTGGCAGCTGTGACTCATTTGGTTAGTGCTAATTTTTCTTTTTTAATGTTGCATCCAGGCATGGGATGAATTTCAGCATTCAAAATAAATGTAGCTAAGAAATTTCTGAATTTGACTAGCAATAATAACATTATTAATATTATTGTGCTTATCATGTGCCAGCATTAGTTGAAGACCTTCATATGCATTAACTCATTTAATCATCTCAATCACTCTGAGAGGTAGGTTATGGTTCTTGCTCACATTTAATGGGTAGCAAACCACAGCCCACAGATAGTAAGTGGAAGCTAGATTTAAACCATGCTGTCTGGCTAGATGTTGTTCACTTCATAAATAACTGCTCCATGAATCCTGTTAAGTAGAAATAAAGAATATAAGAGGTCATTTCTTTGCATTTCTTTATTTTATATTCATGAACTTTGAGGCCCAAAATATACTCAAGATAAAGTTTTGGGTCACAGTATGGAGTTGGAGCTTAGAGGTCAAGGATGCAGGGTGTGGTACGGTGCAAGGTGGCTGATGAGTAATGCAGTAGGAATGGACAGGCAGGTCTGTGCCTTGTTGCTTCTGTCATGTATTAGGTAGGGAGAAGTATAGGCTTTTGCCCTAAAGTAAAAACAGTGTGTTTGGTTGAGATGTGGATGATAGTGGTGCCTGAAGTTGCCTGAAAAACTCAAGAGGAGGAGAGATTCTCACACAAAGTTTATAAGCACTCACTCACTTGCACAGAAGCATACCTAGGCCTTCCTGCTCCCAAGCTGCCAAGGAAGGCTGTGGTCATTGCCAAAACAGCACTCTTCAACTGTCTAATGAGGAATCTCAAATGCAAAGGTGAGCCTATAACCTAAACTTACTAACACTTGATGAATAAAACCACATGAGGAAATCAACCTCTGCAGAGCTAACAGATCAAATAAGAGACTTTAAAATTAGTAGCAGTCATCAAATAACAACAGGGAATTATTAAAAGACTCATTTATCATTTCTGGTAATAAACTTAATTACTACCAAAGACTAGTAAGTGGATTGAAAAGCACAGTGAACATAGATTAAGGTTTAGCTGGAAGATTGAGCCATAGACTTGTAGAAAACACAGAATTATAAGCTCAAGAAATAAAAAATACTGTACTTAAAAATGCTGAGGGCTATGCCAAGTAATTTAGGAAGTCCCAATACTCATTAATGGAAATTTCAGGAATAAAAGCAGAAAGAAGGTGGGAGGAAATGCAGCTCAGTGGTACACCTCTGGATTCAATTATCAGCAGCACACACACACACACACACACACATACATACATACACACACACAAAGGCACAAACAAATGACAAAACTCAACCAGAAAAAACTGAAGGGAGGAAGTACTAAGTAGATAGATACAGACAGACAGACAGAGAGACAGAAGGACAGATTGATGGACAGATGGACAGAAAGAAGAAAGAAAGAAAAAAGAATATTAAAAGCAGTTGTGAATTTTCATATCAAAAAAGCCATTGGGAATATGCACATCCACATTCTGGCAAATTACATGGTACTAGGAAAAAAATAATCCCAAAACAGAAGACATAAAATGAAATGCCAATCAGACTGAGTTCAAGTTTTTCTTTAATATTACAAGAGATGAAATGATATTTTGAAATTCTGAGGGAACATATTAGAAAACTAAAATGCTTAAAGAAACTGCAATTATTCCTGCGTGAGGCCCACACACATGAGCAAGGACTCAGAGTTTACTATAAGCCCACTGTAACCTTGAAGTGTGTCTAGATTTTAGAAGTTCTAGTCTAAAAATTTAAAAGTAAATGGGAGAGTAAAATACAGGATATGAATAGAAATCACAAAAAAACATGATTTAAGCTTAGATTAGAGTTAATACTTAAAAGAAGATTCAGACATTCACAGCAAAAGGTGGGAAATAGAGACATTGAGGAAAAACTATAGACTTAGAGAGATAGAGGAGGAACGGAAGTAACACCACTAGGGTTCTTGCTATATTTGAGGGGATGATGGGAAAAATAGCTTAGCCCTAGACATTAATAGAATACTATGTGCAATATTTGTATTAAATCAATGGAAATTAAATAATACCCTACTAAACAATGGATGGGTAACAGATGAAATTAAAGAAGAAATTAGTTTCTACAATTAAATAATCACCCCAATACAACATAATTGTGCTTATAGTACACAATAAAATTAGTCTTATGAGGGAAATTCATAGCAGTGAATTCCAATACCAGAAAAACACAATTAACTTAAATAAACAACCTAGTGTTGAACCTCCAGCTTCTAGAAACAGAACAAGTTAGCTCGAAGCTTATAGAAAGAAGGAAATGATAAAGATCAGAGAAAAAATTAATGCAACCTAGACAAAGAAAATACAAAGAATCAATGAATTGAAGAGTTGGTCCTTTGAAAGATTAAATAAAACAGAAACACTTAGCCAACCATATCAAAAAAAGAAAGAAAAGAATCCTATTTATATAATTAGAAAAATCCAGATCCTACACAAATCCAGAAAATCATCAGTATCTACTTTAATAACCTGTATTCTAATAAGATGGAAAATACAGAAGTAATGGACAAACCCTAGATACATATGAATTAACAAAGCTGAGTCAAGAAGATATAAAAATTGTAAAAAACTCAAACCCAATATCATTCAGTGAGATTAAAAATGTAAATGAAAACCCACCACTAAAGAAGCACAGGTTCTAAAAGATTCACTGCTGAATTCTACAAGAAACTTAAAGATCTAATACCACTACTCCTCAAAATCATCAGTGAAATTTAAAGGGAAGTAATACGCCTAAATGTATAGGAAGCAAGCATTACCTTTATATCAAAACCAGAGAAAGATCCAACTGAAAAAGATAATGAACATACATTTAAAAATCCTCAATAAGATATGGATAAACAAAATACTGCAAAATGTCAAGAAGATTGTACACCATGACCAAGTAAGATACAACACAAGGATGTAGGGATGGTTCAACTTATGGAAATCAATCAATGCAATGTACCGTATCAACAGAGCAAAGGGCAAAACCACATAATCATCTAATTAGATGCAAAAAAAGTCCGATAGCCATTCATGACAAAAATCCTACAGAAAATTGATTTATATGGTGTTTATCACAGTCTGATAAAAGCAACCTATGACAAAGCAGCTAGCATCACACTAAATGTTCAAAACTGCAAGTTTTCCCTCTGAAATCAGAACCAAGGCAAAAATATCCACTATCACCACTCCTATTCAATATAGTTACGGAAACATTAGCCAGAGAAATTAGATAAAACAAAGAAATAAAAGAAATAAAGATAGAAAAAGGAAGAAATTAAATCCTCATTATTTACAGATGACATGATACTTTACATAGAAGATCCCAAAAACTTCACCAAAAGACTTCCAGATTTAATAACCAATTTAGTAGCATAGCTGAGTAAAAAGTCAACACTCAAAAGTTAATAATATATCTGTACACAAATTACAAACTCACGGAGAGTTAAATTAAGGTGACCACATCTTTCACAATACCATCCCAAAAATAAAATACTTAGGAATTAAGCTAAGGAAGCAAGTAACAGACCTTTACATTGAAAATTACAGTACTCTGAAAAAGATAAAAGGGAATATCAGAAAATGGAAAGATATACCTTGTTCTTGTGTAGGGAAAACCAATATAGTGAGAATGGCCATATTTCAAAAATTGTTATAGAGATTTAATGCAATTCCAGTTAAAATACCAGTAGCATACTTCGTAGAATTAGAGAAAACAATTATACAATTCATTTGGAAGCAGAATAGCAAAATCAATTTTAGGCAACAAAAACAAGGCAGGAGAAATCAAAATCCATGGCTTGAAATTATACTACAATGCTCTTGTGATAAAACAGCATGGTACTAGCAAAATAAACAAACAAACACAGACCTAGCATCAATGGAACAGATTAGAATATGTGGAAACAACTGCTAACACACTCAGCCACCTTATCTTTGGCAATGGGGCCAAGTACCTTCACTGGAAGGAAGACAGCCTCTTTCATAAATGGTGCTGGAAAAACTGGCTTTCCACATGCCAAAGACTAAAACTAGAACTATATCTCTGATCATGCACTAAACTAAATAAAAATACATGTTAAAACAGGAACACTAGATCTGCTGGAAGATGGAATAGGTAGAACTCTTGAAGACATAGGTGTAGTCAGAGACTTTGTGAACCAACCTTGATAGCAGAAGAAATGTCATCGAGAATCAAAACTGTGATCTAATCTTACTGAAAAACTTTTGCATGGCAAAAGAAACCACTAACAGAGTGAAGAGACAACCCACAGAGTGGGAAAAAATTGTGCCAGCTGTTCCTAGAACAAAAGACTAATATGTAGAATATCTAAATAACTAAAAAACCAGACTCCCCCAAATTTAAAGAATGAATCAAAAAATGGGCATCTGAGATGAATAACTACTTGTCAGGTGAAGAACTAGAAATGGCAAATAAATATATGAAAAATATTCAACATCACTGGATCATTCAAGAGATGCAAATTAAAACAACACTGAGATATCATCTCACTCCAGAAAGAATGGCAGATATGAAGAAATCAACCACAAACAAATGCTGGAGGGGCTGTGAGGAAAAGGAACCTTTCTCCATTGTTGCTGGGAGTGTAGACTGGTGCAACCACTGTGGGAATCAGTGTGCAGTTTTCCTAAAAATCCTAAAACTACAGGTTGTAATTGACTGAACTATTCCCCTTCATGGTATCTTTCTGAAATAATTAAAAGCATCATACCACAGTGATATCCGCACACTCATATTTATAGCAGCCCAGTTTGCAATAGCCAAATCTTGGAAACAGCCCAAATGTCCACCAACTGATGAATAGAAAAAGAAGATATTGACTTTTTATACAATGGATTTGTACTTGAATATAAAGGATAAGCTTGAGACATTTCTAGATTAATGAATGCACTTTGAGAATATACTCAAGTGAAACAAATTGGTCACACATATTCAAATATTGCATGGCTTCTCTGGTGCAAAACAGAAAAGTTTAATAAGGACCAAAGTATATAATGGATATTGGGAAATGCAAAGAAAATGTTCAAATGGGAAGGGGAACATAGGAGTTGGGGGGGGGGAGGAAAGAGGGGAAAAGAAAAAAGAGACTAGAAGGAAAATGGAAACAATGCTATTGTAAATAAAGAGGGGGGAAGAGGTTGAAGGGAAGAGATGCAAATGGGGAAAAAGAAAAATCTTGATGTATGATGTATAGGTACAAATTCTCTATGATGAATGTGACCATTATGTACATCTAAAGCGTACCAATAAAGTTAATTAAAACAACAGCAACAACAATAAAGATGATTCACAAAGGGAAAATTTTTGTGTTAAATCTATGGGTAACCTATTGAAGAACTGAAGTAAATTGAATAATTTTCAGTATCATCAGGGAAGTGTAATAAAAAACTTGACTGAACTGAAGAGATGTGAAAGAGAAGAATAAACACAGGAAAGCATGGTCTATATAACACATCCATTAAGATGGTATGTAAATACAAACATGACAAGTTGAGAAATGTGATGAGTCATGATGGTCAGTTAAAAGACAAATTGCATTGAAATGACAAAAATTTTATTATAATCTTATTAGACAGAATTTGTATTCATGTTCTCTAGAGAAACAGAATCAGTAAGACATAGATTATACAGACAAATATTTGTATAGATAAAGGTTTATTCTGAGGACTTGCCTCATGTGAATGTGGATGCTGAGCCCTCCTAGGATCCGCAGTCTGCCAGTTGCCATCTGCAAGCTGGAGAACTGGTAACCTAGGGCGTCATTCAGTCCGAGTTCAAAGTGCTGAGAATCAGGGCATGCGTGTGGTGGTATAACTCCTACTGGAAATGAGAGGTCCCACAGAGTGAGTGTCAATAATTTAAGACCCAGTCCAAGTCCACAGGCCTGAGAACTGGAATCACAGATGTGCACTGTCTGAAGGCTGGAGAAGGTAAGAATTCCAATCAAAGCAGAGAGAGGAAATTTTCCTCTTTCCTGCCTTCTATGTGGGCCTACTGCATTGGTGAGGGCCTCTTACTGAGCCTACTGATTTAAATGTTAATCTCTTCCTGAAAAACCCCCACAGATGCACCCAAAGATAATTTTTTACCAGCTCTCTGGACATTTCTTAGTCCAGCTAAGTTGAGACATAAAATTAAACCATCACTAACTTATCGTAAGTCCTTATGTCCAGTCAATGAAAGGCACTTATGATAAACCTGTTGCCAACATGATATTAGATGGGGAAAACTGAAAGTTTTCTCTCTAAATTAGAAAACAAGAAAAGTATGTTCACTGCCACTACTCATGCTCAATATAGTACTGATATTTTTAGCCAGAGAAATCTGGCAAGAGAATAAAATAAAAAGGATACATATAAGAAAGAAAGATGTTAAACTGTCTGTATGCACAGACAATATGATACTTTGGTTTCTCTGGTTTCTTTTCAGATCATGAGACCCCCAGAAATTTCACCAAAATACCCCTAAAAGCAATAATCAAATTCAGTAGAGTAGCAGGATGCAAAATCAACATACAGAAATCAGTATTGTATACCAACAATAAACCCACTGGGAAAGAAATTAGGAAAGCAACAACATTCATAATAACATTGAGAAAAATTAAATACTTAGGAATTAATGTAACTGTGGAAATGAAAGTCATCTATAATAAAAACAACACTGCTCTGAAAAAAATAGATTCAAAGGGAGATTAAAAAATGGAAAGAATTTCCCCTTCAGCATGTCAAAATGGACATACAGCTAAAATAATATATAGATACAGAGAAATGCAATCACAATCAAACTACCAAAAAATTAGAAAAATACAATCCTAAGGTTCACATGGACTGAGAGGAGATTCAGACTAGCAAAGCAATCCTGGCTGAGCAAGAGTAGGGCAGAAACCATCACAGCACTGGATTTCAAGTTATATCACAAAGCTACAGTGATAAAAAGCAGCATGATACTGGCAAAAAAACAGACATACACATCAGTGGAATAGACTAGAAGATGCCAACGCAACTCCAGGTGCAGTCAGTCATACGACCTTTGGCAAAGGTCACAAAATGTATGGGAGGAAAAATCACCTCTTTGATAAATGGTGCTGTGAAAACTGGTTACACATACATGGAGCATTGCTCTTGACCCATATCTCTCATCATGTATTAAAGTAAAATCAAAATGGATCAAATATCTAACTATTAAAGCGGAAACCAAGAGCCAGACTACAATTTGACTACAGATTGTAGCCAAACAGCAACTACGAATGTAACAGAGGAGTAATATCCATAATACATAAAAACTCAAATAACTAGACTTCAAAAAAAAAAAACCCAACCAAAAAATTAGTGATTTAAATGAATAGACTCTGCTCAGAAGTACAAGTGGCTAGTAAATACATAATAAAATGTTTAACATGAGTGACCATGTGAGATATACAAATTGAAACAACACAGATTCCATCATACCCCAGAAAGAACAGCTATCATCAGGTAATCAATAACAATTACTGGTAAGCCTGGGGGGGGCACCCTTCTACAATACTTGTAAAAGGAAATCAGTATGTACATTCTTCAAAAAATTAAAAATAGAAGTTTCGTTTGACCCAACTGTTTTTTTAAAGTATTTTCCTGAAAGAGTCGATGATATCCTATTACAGTGATATGTGCATACCCACATTTATAGCAGCACAACTAACAGCAAAAAAATCTTGAAATAGGATTCCATGTCCATCAGTAGAACAGACAAAGAAAATGTGGTATATACACAGTGGAGTACCACTCAGCCTAAAAATGGTAAATGTGAGTCATTTATAGGAAAATGGTCATACTTTGAGAGCATAATGTTAAGTGAATTAATCACACAAACATAAACATCGCATGGCTTCTTTTAGATGAGAAATACAAAATACTAATAAGTAAAAAGCTAAACAAAAATGGATATTATGAAATTAGGAAATAGGTCCTCTGTAAATGGGAAGGGAATTTAGAGATGAATGAGAAAGAGTGAGAGGAAGGGGAAGAGAATGTAAAAAGAATTAAGACATGTTATGTATGTGTACCAACTTTCCAAGATGTATGAGATCATTATTTACTATAAATGATTACTAATAAAATAAAAATACCAAGAATAAACAATATTAAAGTAATGGCAGGAAAAAAAATAAATACTAATGGGAGGGATGCAAGTATAACAAATCAGAAAAGAATCTAATTGAAATAAAAAACCATCAGAGAGAGAGAGAGAGAGAGAGAGAGAGATTTCACTTTGAAAAGAGGTGCCATCTTTATAAAATATAAAATATAAAAATATAATATAAATATAAATATAAAAATATCGCTCAGAATAATTTTAAGTATAAATATAAAAATATTGCTCAGAATAATTTTATTATATAAGGAGGTACAAGTTTAAAAACTGAAAAAATTATAAAAATATTGAAAAAGCTTAGGTAGGCCCTTTCTATACACTAATAATTCAAAGAGAAAGTGCTCAGAGAAATATAAAGCTTTTCATCCTTTAGTAAGCGAGAGATTAGTAAAATCACATAAGTTGCATGTTTTCCCCCAAACATTAGACAGGAGAGCACAGTTCATGAATACAAGTAAGGTGAAAATAATAAAGTCAAATATGTTAAAAATGAGGAACAAGTCTTTTAAACTATTGGAAGTAAGATTAAAAAAAAGAGTAAAGACTGGACAATTAGGCAGAAGGAAAGGAACATCGGGTTTTGTGCTTGTGGAGGTACAGGATATCTAAAGATACATTTTTAGGGTAGAATTGCTGAATAATATTATAATTGTGTGTATAATTTTGTTAGGTATTTCTAAATTCCTATTTTAAATATTATACCATAGTCCTTCCATTAGTAATATAGGTATTTATTAGCAATATCTCTATTTCTTTAAAATCACATCAACAGAATGTTGTAAAACCATATATGCTAAATTGTGAGACAAGAAAATATATATTAGTAAAGATTTAATTTAAAATTTCCTCATTTTGAGCATGTCATCGTAATGTCATTTTATTTCTCTTTTCCCATATCATGCCTATTCATATTTGTTTGTGTTTTTTGAAGGAGCCATGTTTGTGTTTTCCCCCCATAATTTCTAAGCATTCTTTATGTGTCAAAAGGATTAACCCATTGTATTAGAATTGACAGAGCCCTTTTCTCAGTTTGTCTCTTTTGGTGGGTTGGGTTGAGACAGGGTGTCATCATGAGGTCCAGGCTGGCCTCAAGTTCACCACAATCCTCTTGCTTCCGTCTCCCTCCTGCTGGGATTATAGGCACGAACTACCACAGTCAGCTTTGACATTTTTTTGATTTATGTAACTACTGTGATTATTTAACTATTCTAAAAATTATATTTTTGTAATGTGAATTTATCAGTTTTGCAGTGTTTGTAGAGCTGAGGTCATGCTTTCTCTACCTCCAGCTTGTAAGGGAGTTGGCTTGTGCTTTCTTCCATTACCTGTATCAGTGATGGTGAATCTTTTGGAGACAAGTGAGTACTGAAACTGCAACTCAAAACTCACTCATTTGTCACAAAGTGCCAACACTACTGTTAAACCTGAATGCTGGAGCTTTAGTTTAGAAAAAGCACACCTCATACATTAACATTTTTCATTTTAAAAGAAAAACAACACTCGTGCCATCGGTTCACCATCATTGACCTACATGGTTTACTTTTTAAATTAGATATCTGATCCAGTTGGAGTTTATTCTGGCATAGGAGGTGAAATATGTATCGAAGTTTCATCTATTTCCAAAAGGTTATCCAGTTCTTCCAAAATCTCTTACCTGGGTGCCATATTCTCTTTTCTTGGTTCAAGATTGCCCTCTTCTGTTGGTATAGTTAAGTGCGCATTTAAAATCAAACTGCCTAGGGGATGGAGGTGTAGCTCTGGTAAAATGTTAACAATATGTAATGTAGCAACCAGTTTGTAATGTAGCAACCATTGTTAATTCCTAGCCTTTTGTTTTGAGGTCGTGTTATCATTTTTGTTGTTTTCCTGTTGTTTTTGTTTTTGTCTTCATTGTTGTTGTTTTGTTAGTTTTTTTTTCTTTAAAAAAATGCGCGCCTAGCACATGTGAAGCCTTGGGTTTCTTCAATCCCAAACAATGTATCAAAATAAAAAAATTATGCTATTGTTTATTTATTGTATGCACCTCCTTAATAGAATGTGAATTTAATGACAAAAAGAATTTTTAAAGATTCAGTAGATTTATTGCTATATTTAATTTCCTGCTCTAGGATCTTAAACACAGAGTAGACTTAAGATTCTTTAAATTTTTTTTTTTTTTTTTTTTTTTTTTTTTTGCAGTACTGGAGATCGAACTCAGGACCCTGCGCTTGCTAGGCAAGCGCTTATTCCACTGAGCTATATCCCCAGCCCTTAAACACAGAGTAGATATTCAAGAAATAAATGAAAAAATCCAAATTCTATTCATGAGAAAATCAAAACCATGAAATGTATGTAAGTTTAACAATAATTTTTATAAGTAATAAAGCTAGTATATAAATAAATATAAAATTTGGTTCGTGCCTGGAAGTGGGGAGAGCATGACCTCCGATCTACAGACATTGCAGAATTGATAGATTTGTTATAAAAATAGAATTTTTGGAATAGTTAAATAATCACAGTAGTTATATAAATCAAAAAATGTCAAAGCTGACTATGGTGGTCCATGCCTGTAATCCTAGCAGTAGGGTGACTGAGGCAAGAGCTTAATAAGGTATCACAAAATTAATGCCCTGCAAATACCACCCATGTTAAGAAATAGAACACGGTCATCACTCCAAAACCTCCACCTTCAATCTTCTCCCAATTGTTACTTTCTTCCTCTTTTTGAAAATATAACCATCATGCTGATTTGTAGCACCATAGTTTAGTTTTTCCTGCTTTTGAAATCTATATAAATAGAATTACACAGTATATATTCTTTTTCATTTGGCTTCTTTCAAAAAATCTTTTTGTGAAATTCACTTGTTTTGTTTGTTGGCTGTAGCTTATTTCAGTCATTGTCATTATCGGGTAATGTTTCATTATGTGAATATACCATACTTGTTTCATACATAATTGCCATTGATATACATTTGGGTTTTCAGGACTTGTCTGTTCTTCTTTGCACATATTTCTTGTTTCCAATAGGCATATAGTTATACTGGGTAGGTACCTGAGATGGAAATGCCAGCATATGGGATATATGCATATGTATATATACATTTTTATTAATAAAAATGTTCAAATTTTATGTAGCAACATTTATTGACCTTTCGTTATTATTGAAGTTTCTTTTGTATATTTCATTTAGCTCTGTAATACATTTAGAATGAAAATTTAGATATGTACGGTGTGAGGCAGTAGTTAATATTTTTTGTCCAATAGCCTCAACATTTAAAACGTGAAATGTACAAGTAAGTATTGAAATTCTTCTAGACCTTCGTTTCAGTCTATCCTTTGCCAAAACCAGGTGACTTAATTACCATTTTATTTATTTATTTTATTTTAAAAATACAGCAAGAAAGCATATTAACAAACAGACATCCATTTACAAAATAGCGTAAGAACAATACAAGCAATATCGAGCTACAGACAAAGTGGTAGGAAATTAACAATGGTTGTTGTACTACGTATTGATATCTTCAAAGTGGTTTCTCAGGAGAACAAATAGAGACATGCAATAGTGATCAAACCAGTAACTATTAACTATTCCTTTCAGTAGAGCAATAGAAAGCAGTAGTATGACTGTTAGCTAATAAGTCCGGCTACTAGATAGAACTGGACTTATTTCCTCCTTCTTCTTCGAGGGGTTTGGCTGCTCTTATCCTTTTGCTATTTTCTATAAATTTGAAATAAATTGGTCAAATTTTTGAAAAATGGAAACTGAAATTTTAATTAACATTAAAGTGATCAATTTTGAGAAAATTGCTATCTTTATAATATTGAGGCTCCTTCTAAATTATATTCTTCCACTTCTTAATTTCTCTGAATCACACCTAACATTTTCCTTTCAAAAGCTTATACACCTTTTACACTTACTAGTTATGGGAAGATTTTATTATTTTATTTTCTCAATTGGTATAAATTGTATGTGTTCGTTGAGTGAAACGATGATTTGCTCTGTGTGTATATATACTATATTGGTAGATGTGGAATGATTAAATTTATCTAATTAACATATACATTACCTTACATAGCTTTTTGCTACTCTTACATTGCATATTTAAATCACTCTAATGTATTTGATAGCATATTAAAGTATTTTATTTTTATACTGGTTCTACATTAAACAATCTTGAACTCTTTAAATTGTCTTAACAGAACCTGTTTTTCCTTCATGGATGATAATTTTATTTTTCCCTTTGAACTTTTTCTCTTTCAAGTAATAAGCTAAGCAATCAACTAATTGTTCTCTTGCATTTGCGAGTCTCTCTGGTTCAGCTTTGAATAGATGCAGTGATAGTGCACATAGTTCATTTTTTGGGTAAGTGCATATTTAATGTTTATTGACCAAATAGTATATGAGTGTTACAATTGTTTTTAGATTTGATGTATCAATAATACATTATTTTAAAAAATCTTAACTCAAGATTTTTATCTTGATCAGTATTACCTATATAATTACAATTTTATGCACATCATCTTATATTCCTGAAATTCTTAATGTCATATTTCATTTTAATATCTTACAATTTTGACTGCAAAGAGAGAAATGGGTTCTTATCTCTATTTCTTTCCACCAATGTCTATTGAAGGATATGTAAGGTGATATGCTTCTTGCTCAATATAAAAATGACAAATTTTGCACGTGATATATTAACTCTAAAGAGCTACAATTTAACTTTGAAGAGATTTTTTTCCACAGATTTTGATAAAGTGATTAAAAATTAAAGGAGGGTATTTGCAAGAATTGTTAAAGACTAGTTGGGAAACAAAAGTGATGAGGGTGTTTGAGTAGATATGAAATACTTTTGCCTGAAGTCAGGTATTTTCAAAACCAAGACATAGGCAATAATTTTTGCTCAGGTATTCTTTTTTTTTTTTTTTTGAGGGGAGGATGTGCTTCTTTTAGAGAAGCAGGACAGGACAAGGAGCAATGTTAATCATCTGCTTTCAGCGGGCGATTGGCTTCTTCCCGATCCTGTGGAGGAGGCCTACAGCATAAGTCATACTACAAAGAGGGCCTTACCCAGTGCTAGTTGGCTGCCTTTTTAATCATTGTGCTAGCGAGTCACGTCCAGGTGTGCCCTGGGTGGGCTGCAGAGTGGTGTGCAGACTCTGGCAGATGGACCCTATTTAGTTGAGTCACTGGCTTCAGAAAACAGCAGCTGTGAGTGAATGATCAGCTAAAACTGCAACTGGATGTTAGATGCACAGCCCAGGATAGAAATGTGTTTGAGACCTTGGTGAGATGGATTACAGTATAAGTTTGAAGAAGAAACTCATTACAATCCAGCACCAGTAGCACACACAGAGGTTGTGCCCAAACTATGAGTTATGGGAGAGGGTGGCGAATCCATCAATGCCCTGCTTCAAGGCTTAATTAGCTCTCTCCGCTCTTGTAAGTATAAGGGCTATTTTTATGGCTCTTAATCACCAGCCTCTTTATTTCCACTGAAAAACAGTTTTGAAATGAGGACTTATGCAATAGAGGAATAAGGAGAAGACCAATGACTGGGGGTTGTGAAGGCATTGGGAATTAGAGAGAATGCGGTGGGACTTGATATCCAGATGGAGATATTTTGGTGTCCAGCAGTGTACAGTAGGAGCAGTTCTTGGCGATTATAATGGCCAATGCATTTCCATGTAAGGGAGTTACCATAGGAAGAGAAAGATGAAGATCAGGAAAGTGAGAGATTTGGAGATGTACAGGGTGGTGGTAGCAGCTAGGGTGGACAAGGGGACTTGTGCAGAGCATCAGAGGGCCCTGTGGTTTGGGAAGGGGCAAGCTCTAGTCTCCAAAAGGAAGCATCAGAGGTGACTGAAGAAAGGCTAAAAGAAGGGTAGAGGAAGAAAGGGTTGGAAGAAGCAAGTGTAGGATGGAGAAAAGGAATGAAACCTTGCTGTCTGATCCCAAAATATGTATGGCTGTTCCTAGAGATGACTGCCAATGTAGTGATCCTCAGGGAAAGCCAGTTTCACCTGTGAAAGCAGGTGGTAGAGGAAAGGCTTCAGAGGAAAGCAGAAGGCATGTGAAAATGGCTACACACTGACACAGTGTGGAGAGGCTGCAGGAAAAGGACTTGGAAGACATATACTGATAGGTATATTAAAACATGGAGTATTATAATGAACTCAAGGATTTTATGTCACTTTGAAAGGCATTTCACTGGCACTCATGGTTCACTCCATAATTAAGAGCTAATTCCTTCTGAACCTTACTCAGTTTGTATATTTCTCAATGATATTTAAAAGCTAATTGGATATTTCTTTGAATTGCTTAAAGAGCTATAATCAAAACTTTTTTTTAGAAAAGTAAATTGTGAGCATTGAGACAGATTCTTACAGGAGCCAAGCCTTAAAAGGAAACTTGTCTTTAGTGGAAGGGAAAAGAAGGTATTTTTAGAGTAGGTATGGCTTCAACAATAACAAAGCTTTTACATGTTTTATGAGCTCTAATAATGTAGGTGCTCTTTGTTTTACTGGACTAGTAGGCTCAGTAGAAGCATTCAAGGGCTGACAGGAAAAACTGGACTCTGGAAGTGTAATTTTCTTTTCAGTTTCCTGAAACTTTGATAATGTTTCTTGGAACCAGGTTGTTGTGTGTTTATAAGTTGTTAGTGCTTAGTACTCTGTCTGGAACATAGAAGACTCAATAAATATTCATTGAATGAATTAAAATGAAAGCTTTCTTAATTGACAGAATACTTGACAACAAATGTGTGTGTGTGTGTGTGTGTGTGTGTGTGCACGCGCGTGTGTGCGTGTGTGCACACATGTGTGCATTTTTGGATAAACCTGCCTGCCCAAATTCTTCTTACTCCTTTTTATGTTGTTTTTTCCTAACAAGCCAGTTTTCTTTCATTTTCTTCTATGCATTTGACATTCCAAAGTAATGTGACTGCCAAATGAACCTTAGTAAAGACAATGGCCTGTCAGGACATAACTCTAGATATCAGTGGTAAGTAAAGTATGCATTTAATTCATGTCTGCAGATGAATTAAATGGAGCCTATAAAAACCAGTGATTTCAAACTTGGCTGCACATCCTAATTACCTTGGGTGATAAAAATTCTGACGCCTGATTTCACCCTAGAGATGCTGATTCAGATAGTTTAGGGTGAGTATTGGGCAAAGATTTTTAAAAGTTTTTCAGGAGATTTTAATGTGTATCCAGGGTTCAAAACCCTCGCTCTAAGCAGACTATTCCAGAGGATTCTTGATATTATTAGGGATGAAGGTTTCTCACCCTCTTTTCCTCCATGAGTTCATTTGACTTGGTCTTTCTAATTCGATCATGTAATCCTAGTTTGGGCTTCTGCTTTCAGTCCTGTTTCGTTCTCTGGTTAATTTTGACCTTTTTTTGCTGAGGCTCCCAAAAAGAATTTCTAAGGGATTTTGGAGAAATTAGAATTTAACCTTGCTGCCTATATGTCTCGAGTGCATGCTATTTGAGCTGCACTTGAAATACAGTTGCTGACAACCAAAAGTACATGACTTCATGGCTATCAATGAAAATATAAGGAACTGAATTCTCAGTTTTGTCATAAACATTGCCTGCTACTTTTATTAGGAAATTATCATTGAGAAACCCAGTGCTGTTTCACTGGAAATGCAAATTGTAATGACTAGGGAGAGGCAGAGACTGAGCTATAAATTAAGGACCTCAGCTCAGCTACTCATTTTACTTAGGCTTACTAGTTCCTCATTCAGCTGCCTTCCTCATCAAGAGCCAGGTACGTTCTCCCTTCAGCTACAATTTAAGACTCTTGTGTTTTGAAAGTATAGATGCTTGTTATTTGAAAGAAGTACTTTTATTGTGCACTGGCTTTCCTTGAGGGGGGTTATTTAATTCATTTTGTTTTTGAGCGAACTTTCATGGTATCACTATAAGGGATGCAAAGCTGAGACTGGAGCTGTAACAGCAGATGCAGGGTGTAGATGAAAGACGCCTTAGCAGGGATTAGCCCAGGACGGCAGAATCATCCACAGTGGATGAATTTACAAATATTTTGCTCTGCATTAATTCTGTCTTTGTTTAGGGATTCTTTTTATAGTCTTTCTGGAGTAGTTATAAAGTAGTTCTGATGAAGAAAACATAAAACATGCTCACGGTCTACCTGTTTATTTTGGCAAATATTAATTTCTCTTAAATTATTCTTTATGAGATGTTAAACATGATATTAGCACATGGAACAAAGTTGAAACAACATAGAAAAGCACAGGCAAGCACCTTAGTTAGTGCATTACTAGAGATATTTGATTGCCTTTAAAGGAAAATTTAGCTTCGGATCAAATTATGGTAGGGTTAAGGTGTAGGATTTAGAGAAATAGCTATTTGACTACTGTTTAAACTAGATTGTGAGTGAACCTAGAAGTAGCATCAGATAAGGATACAACTATTAACTTTATTATTGTTAAGGCTGAATTTGAACATTGCTTTTACTGGAGGCCTGTGGATACCTTTTCCTTCAGGGTCCTGCCTAGTTATAAGCTGGAAAAGCTGACCATTGGCAGAATGAGGACTAGTTATACCCGAGGAAGCTTACCATGAGGAATAGGCAGAGGGAGGCAGAGGCAGGGAGGTTCAGACAAAGAATAACAGAGAATGAAATCATTATGATGATCACCCTTGTTTCCCTAGGGAAACAAGAACTAAGAACTATTGGAATATGCCCAACTCTAGCTAACTTGGTCTCCTATCAAGAGAAGGCAAGAAAATGAGAGAAAAACAGACAGTGGTGACCTTTGATTGGGAAATATAACCCCATTTTGGGGTCAGTTCGGGAAGAGCTCCTGTGACACAAAGCAGTCCAATGCAAATGTTCAGTGTTAACTGTTTTTGTCACTGTTTTAGATCTCAACAAAATCATCATGGATTCACTCATTGCTGCAAACACTCACTTTGGGTTTAATCTTTTCAAAGAGTTGAAGAAAACACATGATGGCAACATCTTGTTTTCTCCTGTTGGTATGTCAACTGCTGTGGGCATGCTTTTCCTGGTGACCCGAGGAGCCACCTCCTCCCAGCTGCAGAAGGTAGGCGGCTTCTTTGCTGCCCATGCACAGACTTGTTTCTGAGGACCAGCCCTCTAGCATTACATCAAAAATATGCTCATCCTGACCTGCATCCTGCGAAATAAAGAGTACGAGTCATGAAGCAATTTCAGGGAAATTCTTCACCCTCTTCAAATAACATTATGCCATCTACTCACTGACGCTTGCGATTTCTCAGAATGAGGGAAATTTCTTTCAAGTGAGCAGTCTGCTTCAAAGCCATTACTCCCATGATTAAAGAAAGAGCATGAAAAGCAGTAACTCCTGGGAGAGGCGCCATAATCCCCACTGAGTATAAGTGACACATCAAAGGTGAACACATCAGTGGATGTAGGCTCCTCTGAAGAGATCAGTGAGCAGCTCAGGTCTTTTCATGATTTTGCAAAGAGACAATGTTACCTATATATTACTGAGATTTCTTTTTAACAGGAGTTCACTTTTCCCTGAGTGATTCCATGAAGATTTTTCGTGCTAATCACTGAAACAATATTTTCTCCCTAGCAGGTGTTCCATCTTGAAAATGATACAGAAAATTCCGGAATAAAGGGTGAAGAAAAAAAGGTGGGGGCATATTTTTTACAGTCGTTAGTGTGGTTAGTTTTTAGGTGTGAACTTACTGGAGAAAAGGGCTGAGAAAAGCAGGAAGGATGTAACACTTCACATTAATTCTTAAGCAGTAATAAGTACTGTACCTTAGTAACACTGCTAAATATATCAGTTCACTTTCTGTTGCTCTAGCAGAATATCTCAGACTGGGAATTTAGATATAAAAATATTTATTTAGCTCACAGTTCTGGAGGCTGAAAGTCCATTGTTGGGTGGTTCCATCTGTTTGGCTTCTAGTGAGAGTTCCCCTGAATGTGTTACAGTGTGGTGGATAAAGAGAAGGAGATCCTACCATGTGCAAAAGAGGAGGCTTGTGGGCTGGCCTTGCTGTGTAACACCCCACACTCAAGAACTAACTCACCCTGAAGACGAGCATTAATCTTCTCTGAGGGCAGGGCCTCCAGTGACCTAATTGCCTCCCACTAGGTACCTAAGTGCTGTATCACCTCCTAATGGCATTGTACTGGGGACCATTGATCTAGCACAGAAACCCTTGGGGAGCAAGCCACTTGCAAATGATGGCACTAGGATTATGTAATAATAACAAGCCCTTAATATTAAGAACAGACTTTAATGAATGTTAACTACTCTGAAGCCTAGATGATTGAAAAATTGTCACAGCAAAGTGAATAGTGTTGGATTTTAAAACATATTTGGGTGCTACTCTTGGTTCTGTAGCTTAAGACCTAGGTACTTGGGGGAAATTATTTTTCTTCTTTGATCCTTCATAAAATGTCTAGTAGGAACAACTGGAGCACTGGTAACTCATCCATTTGTGGTAGTAGCAGGTAATACCACTAAATTCAATTCGTACTTTGGTCCTTTGCTGATATTTTATTAAAAAATATTAACACAGCACTATTGATCTCCTGGCATCTCCTCAAGGTCTAGTACTCTAGTATCCATCTCTCAGTTCTCCCAGATACAGAAAAGGAGTCAAGTTTATTAGCTCAGGAATCAGGAGATGGTCAGGGTTCACAAGAAGGGCGCAGTTGTTCTGACAGTAGTTAGACTGTGATACCTGCTGCCTTGCCTCTATTTCCCAGAATTGCTTTTACTATTCTAGGTCTCTTCTGGTTCCAGATGAATTTTAGGGTTGTTTTCTCTGGTTATGTGAGGTGTGCTCTCAGTATTTTGATTAAGATTAAATGTGTATAACAGTTTTGCGTGTACGGCCATTTTCTCTATACTTGTTCTTCCTACCCCAAAAGAAGGGGTATCTTTCCACTTTTTTGATCTCCTCTTGGATCTTTTTCAGAGTACTGTGGTTTTCAATGTAAGGTCTTTTCCTTCCTTAGGTTGATTCTTAAGTATTTCATGTTTTTGGATGCTATTGTGGTTTCTCCGATTTCTCTTTCCAGTGAATTTCTTATTTCTGTACAGGAATGCTACTGATATTTGAGTGTTGATGTTGTATCCAGCTATACTACTGAATTTGGTTATAAAAATCTAGAAGTCTTTTTTTAATTTTAAAAGTAAAAGAACAAAAACATATTAACAAACAGACACAAAGTAGCATAAGAAATAGTACAATCAAAACTGATTTACAGACAAGGTGACAGGGACTCAACAATGGTTGTTGCTTTACCTATTGATAACTTTGAAGTGTATCTTCGTGAACACAGATACGGACATGCAAAATTGGTCGAACAATTAATCATCTCAACAACAGAAAGAAAAAAAAAAAAAGAAACCGGAAAGCATTAACAAAGAGACACAAAGTAGTACAATAACAGTATGATCAGAATTGAATTATAGACAAAGCAACAGAAAGTCTTTTGGTGGAACTTTTGGAATATTCTATGTGGAGCATAATGTTACCTGCAAATAATGATAATTTAACTTTTTACTTTTGTATCCTTATTCTTTTTATTTATTTCTCTTGTCTAATTGGTCTGGATAATGTTTCCAGTTGAATAGGAGTGGTGATAGTGGATATCTTTGTCTTGTTTCTGATTGTAGAGTGAAAGTTTGCAGTTTCTGACCATTTTGTATGATATTGGCCATTTTCTTTTTTGTCATAGATGGCATTTACCAGATTGTGATAAAGACCATCCATTTCCAATTTTCTGTAGGATTTTTAAAATCATGTATGGGTGTTGGACTTAGTCAAAAGCCTTTTCTGCATCTACTGAGATGTTCATGTGGTGTGTGTCCTTGGCTCTATTAATATGATATATTTATTGATTTGCATATATCAAGCTATCCCTGAATCCTTGAGATGAATCCTAGTTGCTGAGGCTGTGCAATTTTCTTGATGATTTGATCCATTCTGTTTGCCAGTATCTTATTGGGGAATTTTGTGTCAGTGTTCATTATGGAGACTGGCCTGCACTTCACTTTTTTTTAGTTGGATCTTTCTGTGATTTTGGCAATAGGGTAATGTTTGCTTCCAAGAATGAGTTTGAGAGTATCACTTCCCTTTAAATTTCATTAAAGAGTTCTAGAAGTAGCAGCATTAGGTCTTCTTTAAATTTCCTCTAGAATTCAGCAGTGAATCCATCAGGTTCTGTGCTCTTTGTTGGTAGGTTCTCATTTACATCATCAGTTTCATTGACTGATATTGGGATCTTTAGAATCTTTCTGTCTTCTTGATTCAGCTTTGATAATTACTATTTATCTAAGAATCCATCAATTTCTTTTGTGTTGTCCACCTTATTAGAATATGGGTTTTCGAGGTAGGTATTGATGGTCTTCTGGACTTCTGCAGGATCTGTTGTGATTTCATGCTTTTCATTGATAACCACATGGATTCAAGAATTTTCTTTCCTATTTTTTTGATGTTGGATGGGGTTTGTCAGTTTTATTTAATCTATCAAAGAACTGGCTCTGTTAACTGTTGATTCTTTGCATTGTTTTCTGAGTCTCTACTCATTAATTTTTGCTCTAATCTTTATCATTTCCTCTCTTGTATGAGCTTTGGGCTTGACTTGCTCTTCTTTTTCTAGAAGTTTGAGCTTCAACATTATTTATTTGAGGTCGTTCTGATTTTCTGATATGGGAGTTCAGTGCTATAATTTCCCTCCTAAGACTGCATTCATTATATCCCTTAAATTTTGGTATGTTGCATTGGCATTATCATTTAATTGTAAAAACTGTCTGATTTTTTCTTTAATTTCATCTGTGACTTACTGGTTGTTTAAGAAGGTGTTATTTAATTTCCATGCATTTATGAAGTTCTTGTGTGTTTTTTTTCTGTTGAGTTCCAATTTCATTGCAGAATGACCTGATAATATGTATGTAATAATTTCAATTCCTTTGCATTTACTTCAGCATTTTCTATGAGCTAGCATGTGATCTATTTTGGAGTATGTCCTGTGTGTAGCTGAGAATAATGCATATTCTGATGTTGTGTTATGGAGTAGCTGTAGACATCTACTAAGTCCCTTTGTTCAAAAATTTGGTCCAGTTCTGATATTTCTGTGTTGATTTTTTGTCTAGTTGATCTGTTCATTGTGACAGTGAGGTATTGAGTTCACCCACTGCAATTGTATTACTGCTTATTTGATTTCACATGTCCCTTAATATTTGTTTTATACAGTGGATGCACTGGTATTTGGTACTTATATACTTATGATTGTTATCTCTTCCTCTTGGATTATTTTCTTAACAAGAATGGACTGATGTTGTCTTCCTTCATTAGTGTTAGCCTGAAGTTCACTCTGCAAATTGAATAGCTACTGTGCTTTTTTCCAGGTTCCTGTTATATGGAGTATTGTTTTCCATCTTCTGACTTTTAGTATCTAAATTGATTTTTCAGTTAAATGTGTTTCTTGCAGCTTATTGTTGGATCTTGCTTCTTGAATCATTCTGCAAATATGTTTCTTTTGATTGGTGAATTAACATTATTTACATTGATGATTATAACTGATATATACTGCCTTATGCTTGTTGTATTATTTTTCTGTTATTGGTTCCTTTTGTTTCTGCTCTTTTTAATTGTTTGCTTTGCTGGATTAGTTCATTTTGTTGAGGTTCATGGAGTTGTAGTTTTCATTATCCATCTCTAGAATATCTTTCATAACATTTTGGAGGACTGGTTTGGTGGTCATGAATTTCTTCAGATGTTATTTGTCACGGAAGTATCTTATTTCTCCATCAATTTTGAAAGATAGTTTTATAGTTTTGTAGAAAGTTTTGTGTTTTGTAGAGTACATCAGTTTGGGTAGGAGTTTGTTTTCTTTTAGGACTTGAAATATATCACTCAAAGCTGTCCTTGATTTAAGGGTGTGTGTTTAGTGTGCTGTGATTCTAATTGAATGCTTTGGTGTAGATTTTTTTGATTATGGCTAATTGGAATTGTATATGTCTCATGTAACTGTATGTCAAATTTTTTCTGTGTTTTGAAGTTTTATGCCATTACTTCTGTAAACAGGTTTTTAAAAGAATGTCATTTGTGCTGTGTCCTGCCTTTTCATTGACTCTCATAAATCTTGACATCCTTCTTTTCTTTTCATAATCTTCATAATCCCTTACTATTTTTAAGAAATCTTACTTTCCATGACTGCTAAGCACAATATTGTCTTCTAGATCTGATATTCTGCCTTCACATTGGTTCATTCTGTTGCCCATACTTTCAACAGAATATTTAATCTCCAGGGTATATAACTGAATCTGTTTCATGGAATAATTCTTCCCTGCTTTGGGCATTCATGATTTCCATAATTTTTATATACTTCTACTTTTTATATTTATCTTTTCTAGATTCACTAATCATGTCCTTCATATGGCAACTGTCTTTGATGTTATCTAAGAAATCATTTCTCTTTTGATTTTTTTTAGTGCCTCATTCATTTGCTTTGTTACTTCTCCTGTTACCACTTCAGGGAGTCCAGGTGGGTGGTTTTTGAATTTTTCTACTTCATTGTCTGCTGGGTTTGCCTTTGGTGCACTGAAAGTCTGAGGTTGCATTTTGACTCCATATCTTTTCACTTTTTAAAATTTTAATTACTATGTTGAAGCTTATAAGTTGTTTATGTTAGGCGTCTGTCTTGGTTACTTTTCTCTGGTTGCCGAGGCAAAATACCCAACATCCAAAATGAAGGAAGAAAAGGTTTATTTAACTTACAGTTTGTGGAGGTTTCAATCCATACTTGGCTGGCTCAGAGGCAGAGTGGCACATGGCAGAGGGCAAACTGTTCATGGCAGCAGAGCCCAGCAAAAAACAAAACAAAACAAAAAAAAACAGCAAAAGGGTGGAATGGCTGCAAGCAGCCTCCTTTTCTCCCTTACATTGTAAACAGGCTACCCCCACCCAGGGGGCATGTAGCTCTTACACAATCTCCATGCCCTCCTCTTCCACAGGCTCAGGATGTGTACAAAATAAGTACCCTGGCTTCCTGTTGAATCATTCAGCCAAATCTCTAGACTCCCCAAGTTGATACAATGTATCAACCATAACAGCACCTTTATTGCTAGTTTCAAGTTAGGAAATGATTACCTTAGGAAATGATTACCTGTTAGAGACATCTTCCAGTTGTAGCTGGATTTTGGGTTTTGATTCTGTTACAAAATCTTACCTCTTCAATTTTTGGGGGATGAGAAGTTGCTGCCTATTTGGCCTAGTCTCTGTTTCTTTCACCCTGGCCTATAGTATTGTTTATGACCCTCAGGCAATCTCAGTGTTGGCATACAAAAAGAATAACTGATTAGAACAATTATGTCACTACTACTGCTAAAGTAGTAGACTCAGTAATAACAATTGCATCAAACACACCCTAGAAAATGACAAACTGGTAATTATTAATTTACCACCTTTAAACATGAGAACACAATTTGTAGTAATATAACCAAATCTAAAACAAACCAGAAAATTGTGTACAGTAAATATCCTCTCAATATGGTGATTTTATCTCCAGGAGAGAAAAGTTAAAAGAGACTAGTAGAAAAAGTAGACAAATAGAAGGAGAGAAAGGAGTTAGAAGCAAGGTTTGAGGACCATTCAAGCTTATACAAGCTTTGGGAACTAGTGAAGAAGATAGAAAGAAAAGGAAGAAGGAAGAAACAGAAACAAGACTAGAATAAAACAAACAAAAAATAAAAAGCTAGAAGAAATAGTCTCACTCATGTAAAAACAAAAACAATAAAAACATAAAAATAAAATAAAAGAGTAAAGAAAGGAAGAAAAGTAGGAAAAAAAAATGTCCACTTTGGGACACGTGTCTGTTATCACTGTTTGACAGAGAGAGCAAACAAAACTCAGATCAGAGTTGACTGATCCCAGTGAACCAGCAGTAAAATTATGGCAGTGGTGGATAATCCCAGCAAACCTGGGCCTTTAGTTTCTGAAGTTCAGCATTCCTCTGTTGTCTGGCTGTGAGGCTGGGACCCTGGTTATTCAGCCCACAACACTCCAAGTGACTCCTGGTAGCTTGAATTCAGCTCCCTGTTCTAACAATTTAAGCTTGACAGTGCCTCACTCTGACATTGGGAGCTGCCAGGTGGTGCCAACCCTGAAGCAGTTATGAGTTCTGATTTACTTTGAGCACTTTCCCAAATGGCTACTGGCCAGTTGCCCTCTCCTGAGGGCACCTGAACCCAAATAACTCACCACCTACTACAATCTGCAGTGTTCACTGCTACAATTGACTGCATATTTCTCTGTGGAGGCCTCCGGAGTCACCAATAATCACCATGACCTAGGTTTCACTCACCCCTTCTACACCGTGAGCCAAGGCTCAAGGAGAAATTGCCATTTGCCACCTCTCTCCTCTATGGGGGAGCGACCCCTCTCTCCTTTTCCCTATGGGTTCTAATTCTTGCTTCAGATTGTTGCTAGGTCCCACAGTTCTATTTCTGTGCTTCCTTTCCTCACATTCCTATATTCTAGCATCTGGATTCCAAATATTGGAGAGGCTGTTTCTCTGTTGCTCATCATTCTCCCATCTTTCTTGAAGGCTTCCTAAAACAGTTTTTTTTTTTTTTTTTTTAAAAAGCTTAGCACTGTAGAGCACATTTGTAGTCCCAGCACTTGGGAAGGTTAGGAAGGAGGATTTCTGTGAGTTTGAGGCCAAACTGGGCCACACAGTGAGCTCAAGGCCAGTCTGAATTATATAGCAAGGCTCTGTCTCAAAAAAGAAAACAAAACAAAAAAGTTTTATTGAGATAACTCACATATCATATGGTCAAACCATTTAAAGCATACAATTTAGTGGTTCTCAAAGAAACGTGTGACCATCATTACATTCAGTTTTGGCACATTTCACTGCCCCCCCCAAATAACCACCTGTTGTCATCCCAAATTTCTCCCCCTACCCTAGGTCCTACTAACCCTCTCCCCTCCAGCCCTGGCTCCAAGCAGTCACTTCTCTACTTTCTGTCTCTACGTGTTTGCCTATTCTGGATATGACTTTTTAATCTCTTCCACCTCACTGTATATCAGTCAATCAATGTATTTGTATCTATATCATCTATATCTATACCTGTATCTATCTCTATCTATATATCAATATCTACATCTATATCTATATCTATGTTTTGACCCACATCTTCCCATCCTCCCCTCTCTCCTGAGAACTCAAGCCTCTGGTAAACACTATTCTACTCTCCCCAGTAGTGCTATGAGATCAACATTTTTATTGGTGATCATGTGAATTTTTTTCAAGAATTTCTAATGGTAACCCATTCTTGGGATAATCAACTTGTTCATGATATCTTGCAAGCTATACATTATTGAGTTAGATTTGCTGTTAAGTTTTTAAATGTGTATTTCAAAGAGAGATCAATCATCAGGTTTTTCCTTGTAGTACCCTTATCCAGGTGTTGAATCAAAATAACAGTAGACTCTTAAAATTAGTTGGGGACTAGTTCTTCCTTTTCTGTCCTATGAAAAAATTTGTATAACTCAGAAACTCATCCCATTTATTGGGTAGAATTTGCAATAAAACTGTCTTATTCTTCTCTTTTTGGTGGTTTAGGTTTTTGTTTACTTATTGAAATTCATTAATAACATGTATTTCTATTCCCTTCTCATTTTCTTTTGTGTTTACTCTATTAATATTTTTTGTAGTTACCATCGTAATTATACACAAAAATTTAAATTTAACAACCTATTGTTTTAAACTAATAATCACTTGACTTCAGTCACATGTAAATTCTATTGCTTTTATTTTTTTAGTATATCTTGACATTTTATTATAGAATTACTTATGGAGAACAGAAATCCCTACTTTTAAAAATATTCTATTTTATTAGTATATGCTTGTAATTCATGCAGTTTGCAATCACCTTGGGGAGTGGTTACAAATACATGTTACATCTCTTGTTTTTTAATTCCCTTCCCCTTCCTTTTCCCTTCCCCCTCCTTCTCTGGTTGCCCTGTCACCTTTTTCATACCTGTTGATATTGCTGACTTAGCTCATGCTGTGTCACATAATGTTTACACTGATTGACGTTATTAAGATCCTATCCATGGCACATCTTCTCTATCTCTTTTCATCTTTGCACTTCCTTTGTGGTATTGGGGAACAATTATAATTTTTTATGTTGTGTATTTATTAACATAGGTTCATGACTGCTTTTTATACTTTGAAAACTTCCATACCAGATTAAAAGTGATTTATTCAGTTGTAGTATAATAATATAGAATCCTGTGATATAGTTACCTTTCTAATAGAGTTTTTTTTTCTGGAATAAAATCTTGGGATATTACCAACTTTAAGTGACTTTCTTAGCTTCAGACTTCCTAACTTGTGTAAGTAGTATAAATTTAACCCCCAAAACATGTTTGGCAGCACTTTTTCTCCTTTTCCTGAATTTATAGGTGAAGTCAGTCATGAATTGCTCACTGGAGAAATAATACTTTCGCCAACTTTTCCTTCTCAAAGGCTCCAATATATTTATCTGCTTGTAGCACGTCTCAGTTAACCTGAGAGGTCAAAAAATTATTACTAAACTTTTTCAGGCTCTTAGTATTCAGGTGCTATCTGAAGGTAAAATTTAGCCTCAGAGATTTTTTTTTTTTTTTTTTTTTTTTTATTTTAGAAACATAAAAGTACAAAAACATATTGACAAACAGACACCCATTATCATAGAAAATAGTACAATCACAACTAATCTATAGACAAGGTGATATGGTCTCAACAGTAGTTGTTGCTTTATCCATTGATATCTTCGAATTGTAGATGTATGGACCCATATACAGACATGCA
>PVLD010022684.1:0-28842 GCA_004027595.1 Dinomys branickii
AGGGGAGGGGAGGGGAGGGAACAGCTTGAAACATGGAGGAGAAGAGGAAAAAGAGGACAGAGGAGGAGTCCTCAAATGAGAAAGGAGCCGAACCCCTGCTCTCCAGGAAATGCTAAGCACTTCAGGCAAAGTGACTGCATGTGACCCGGAGGAATGTGAGCTAGATCACACGAAGTTCTGGGGAGACCCCATAAAGGACTCAGCGAGCGCGTGGGACATGCCCAGGGAACACTTGGTACCTTGTCCAGTTCTCTCCCTGGACAAACACTCATTAAGCGCCTACAAGGTTTTAAGCTCTGGGGACAGAGAAGACCAAAGGGACACAGATTCAAGCTCACACTGATTGGGGAGAGAGGCAGATAAGGTAGTAGAAGCTCAGCATGTTAATGGTCTGCACCACACACACTGAAGGGGAGGCGGTCTGGGCCCGAAAGGAAGTGGAGAATGCAGTGCCTGGGGTAGGGCAGGGCAGGGGCTGAGGCTGAGACTGGTGTAGCCTCAGCAATGAGCCAGGGATGGAGGAGCGTTAGGGGAGAGGAGAGGGGAGGGAAGGGCTAACAGGGTCCTCAGCAAGGCTGATAGGATTTGGACTGAGGAGAGGGAGCCCTGCAGGAGGGGTGGGCTTATTTTATAGTTTGATTCCCCCACCGCTGTCCTGGGGGACTGGGGATTAAACCCAGGGCTTTCACTCTAGGCTACATCCCCAAGCTTTTTTTTTTTTTTAATTTTGAGTCAGGGTCTCACTCTTACTAAATTACCCAGGCTAGACTCAAACCTGTGATCCTCCTGCCTCAGCCTCCCAGAGTGCTAGTATTACAGGCGTGCACCACACCCGGCTTCCTGGCAGGTTTGAAGCAGAAGAGCAACGTGTGACAGCATGGCTTTGGCAGCTGTTTTGAGTACAGGCCCCAAGGGCAGAAGCAGGCAGGACACTGTGGATGCCAAGTAACATGGCGAGTGCCTGGACACTGTCACCCAGGGCCCCTTGGGAGGAAGAGGTCAGCGTCCCCTAAAGAGCTCACTGTTGGTGGCCCCTGCGACTTTCCATGGATGGGATTCTGTGTAGCCTTGTAGGCATGGCCCGACACACAGGGGACAATCACTGATGTCCGCCACAGCCACAGGAAGGGGTTCCCCTGAGACCGGCTGACACATGGGCCACCGTAGGGAGCAAGCCCCCTGTCCTGTTCCCCACGGTGGCAGCAGACCCGCCAGGAACAGTAGGCATAGTCATGTTCGTGTTAGTAATGCCTGAATGACTATGTTAGCAACAGCTCAGTCCCCCTGAGGATGTTAGCAACGCCCAGTGAGGGTGTGAGTCAGCACGGCACCGCAGGGGCTGACGCTTACTGAGCAAGCCCTGGGCCTGGGCCTGGGCCTGGGCCTGGGCACTTGGCGTCTAGTCCTCATGCTGGGCACATGGTGTCCTTCCTCGGTCCAACTCCCTCTCTCCCTCCATTTCTGCCTTCACTTTCTCTCCCACTCTCGCCTCTTCCATTCTTTCCATTCCCCCGCTCCTTCCTTTTCTTTTCTCTCTCCCTCTCCATCCTTTCTCTCTCTTCTTTCCACCTCTCCTTCCTTTTTCTTTTCTTTTTCCTTTCTCTTTTTTTGCTCTCTGCCTCCCTTCCCTTTCTCTCCTTCCCTCCCTCCTTCCTTCCCTACCTCCTTCCCTCCCTCCTTCCTTCCCTTCTTTCAGCCCTGGAGATTGAATTCAGGGATTTTTTTTTTTTTTTAGTCAAGTCCTCTCTAAATTGTGCAAACTGGAAATCCTCCTGCCTCAGCCTCCGAGACTAGATCAGCACTTTTATTGATCCTGTTTTAAATGTGAAAAACCCCGAGGCCCAGAGAGGTTAAGCAACTCACCCCCACTGGCCAGCCCGGTGCCCACCTCCATCAGGCCACGGCCTCCCCTGACCCCCTCCTTCTCCGTCCTGCCCGGCAGGTACACCTCGCGATCGCGCTGCTACTCGGAGACGCCGTCTTCCTTTCTGCGCTGGCTCAGCCAGCAGACACGCTGGTCCAAGTCCTACTTCCGGGAGTGGCTGTACAACGCGCTGTGGTGGCACCGGCACCACGCGTGGATGACCTACGAGGCGGTGGTGTCGGGACTCTTTCCATTCTTCGTGGCGGCCACCGTGCTGCGCCTGTTCTACGCGGGGCGCCCGTGGGCGCTGCTCTGGGTGCTGCTATGCGTGCAGGGCGTGGCGCTGGCCAAAGCAGCCTTCGCGGCCTGGCTGCGCGGCTGTGGGCGCATGGTGCTGCTGTCGCTGTACGCGCCGCTTTATATGTGCGGCCTGCTGCCCGCCAAGTTCCTGGCGCTGCTCACCATGAACCAGAGCGGCTGGGGCACCTCCGGCCGGCGCAAGCTGGCAGCCAACTACGTCCCGGTGCTGCCGCTGGCGCTCTGGGCCCTGCTGCTGCTTGGGGGCCTTGTGCGCAGCGTGGCCCAGGAAGCCCGGGCCGACTGGAGCAGCCCCGCGCGGGTCGCTGAGGGCCACCACCTCGCCGTGGGCGCGGCCGCCTACACCGGCTACTGGGCCGTGATGCTGGCGCTGTACTGGGTGGGTGTGCGCAGGCTTTGCAGGCAGCGGGCTGGGGGCTACCGCGTGCAGGTGTGAGCGCCCGTCTGCCTGCCAGGCTGCCTGCCTGGGGACCCCGGAGCCTCGGACGCCTCCAGGGTCTCTGGACCTCAGGTTACCTCCTCGGTGAAGAGACAGACCCAAGGCACAGCAGTCTGGACTAGGGGGCTGGCACTTCTGGGCTGGGGTATTTATTGATCGGGGTGTGGGTTTTAGGATTGGGGGAAAGGGCCCCACTTTCCCCGCTTTTATTTAATGTCTGTTGGTACTGTGACTAGGATATAATAAAGAATTTTATTTATTTTCTTCTGAGCACCCTGTCCCATTTCTGAAAACCTGAGTGGGGAAGTCCTGTGACTGAGCACTGAGACCCTGAGCTCAGGCTTGGTTGCTGGCTGTTTGAGCCTGGTGTGGACACTCTCCTTCCTGGGAACCTAAGTTCCCTCTTTGGGGGACAAAGATATTAATGCACGCGTCAGCGTGTGGGGAGGAGTAAGTTACTCAGAGCATTCACAGTCCCTTGTGGAGCACCTGCCATAGCCCATGGGTGATGCCACTGGCCAGGTCCCTCCATGCCTATGCTAAGTCTAAACCATGGCTTCTCTGCCCCATCCACCAGCCTCACCCTGAGCAGGCTTGTCTCTCACCGAGCGGTTCCAAGGAGAAGGATTTGGGCATCCTCGGTCCCACAGCTCACTGCTCACTCACACCTTCACCGCCTCCCCACCTTCTCCCCGTTGCTGAGGGCCAACTGTGTGCTGGGAACCAAAGCCACCCCCGCCTGTGACCCCAGAGCCCTCCACCCTCTGTAGGCTGAGGTCTCACTCGGGCTCTTCTCCCTACCTGACCTGTAATACCCTGTGTTTCCCTCCCTCAGGGCTCCTTCCCATGAGCCTCTGAAAGTACTCTTCTCTCCCACTTTTCTTTTTCTTTGAGACTTTCACTGTGTAGACCAGGCTGGCCTTGAACTCCCAGAGATCCTCCTGCCTCAGCCCCCACAGGGACTGTACTATCTCACAGTCCCACCTGCAAGTTTACAAAGGTTCCAATTTCTCTACACCCTTGCCAGGTTTGTTAGGACCTGATGTTCTGATTACAGACTAACCTAGTGAGTGCAAACTGCTCATTGTGGTTTTCTGTTTCCAATAATGAGTAATGATGTTGATTCCCACAGGTTCGAACACATGCCAATCAGACAGGCAGAGCTCTCCTTCCTCCTCTCTGTTCTCCAGAAGCTGCTCTTGTCAAGTTCACCACAATGTCCACAGCGCCAAAGCCAGTGGCCAATTCTCAGGCCTCCAGCATTACAAGCTGGCAGTATCTGGTGCAGTTGTGCACTCTTCTCCTTGAAATAGTTTCTTCCCTGGGCTTTCAGTCCTCTTTTCTGGGTCATTTTTCCAGGGCTGCTGCACATGGGGCACCTCCTCTCACCCTCTTGTCCATCTATACCAGCTTCCCCTGGGATCCCTGGGTTTTGTAATGGTTGATACACTGTGTCAACTTGAGGAGGCCGGAAGTTTAACTAAGCAACTCAGCAGTTCCACATCCTGGGATATAGAGGACATAACCTCTAGAATGTTATTCACCATGTCAACTTGAGAAGTTTAGAATTTTAAAACTGACTCAGCAGAGGGCCAGGGCCTCACTTTGTAAACATCCTGAGCCTATGCAAGAGGAGGGCACAGAGATGGTGTAAGTGCTACACCTTGCATGCAATATAAGGGAAGGAAAGAGGCTTGCTCTCCCCCCTTTTTTGCTCTTGCTGCTTTTGCCATCTTCTGCTGCCCTGAAGTGTTGCCCCTGTGCCCTGCCACCCTGCCTTGGAACCAGCTGATTACAGACTGAAACCTCCACAAACTGTGAGCTAAATAAACCTTTCCTTCCTTAATTTTGGGTGTCGGGTATTTTGTCTCAGTAATGAGAGAAAAGTAATCAAGACAGGCTTTGAACACCTTATCCATGCTCTGTGCAGGAGGAGACAGGGCTCCCAATTTTTGATTTTCAGACCAGACCTCACCCCTGCATTCCCAATGTATATATCCACATGCCTCTTAGACAGATGCACTTGGATACCTCACAGGCACTCAGACCCACTCCCTTCTTCCCTCTTTTCTCCCCTAATCCCTAGGAAATCTCCCCCAAGTTTCCTAACTCAGTAGGCAGAGTTGTATTGTCCAGCTCTCGGACCACAAATGTTAGTGCTGTACTGTCCAAAACAGTAGCCACTCTTCCATGGGACTCTGTATTACTTATGTCATTCACTGACCAATAAGCCACAAACATGTCTACCAAGTACTTACAGAGTTCCACGCACTCTGCCAGGTTTACAGCTACAGAACTGAGTAAGAGCTCCTGACTTTGGGGAGCTCAACAAACAGACCAGTGTGATCCGTTAAGAGTACCCATGGGGCACAAGCCCCTGAGACTTCTCTTGTCACAGAGCAGGGACTGTTGCACTAATTAAAGCTACCAATGCTTATAAATATAGTTTCACACTGGGCACAAGTGGTGGGTGCTGCCATACTGGATCACACAAACCTCAAACGTTCCCATTACAACAGAGGGTTCCTAAAACTCTTGACTCTTGAGCAGACCCCACTGGGTCTATCTTCTGGACAAATCTGAAGCCACACTTTACCTTCCCTGTCACCTTGTCCCAAGCTTCATTTCTGCTTGATTGACTGCAGTACCTACAGTGCCTTGTCCATCAGATCTCGACCTTGCTTGGCTCTCAAACCTGCCCATGACTCTCAGAGGGAAATCCACAGACCTCACAGCAGCCAGCATCTGGCATGGTGGGGCCCCCTTCCTTTCTGACTTCACCAAATACTCATTTCCTGAAGCCCTGCTCCAGCCACACTGGCCTCCTGGCTGCTCCTCCTGCCTCAGGAGCTTCTGCTCCTGCTGGTTTTGCCAGGAACACTCCTGACACAAATATCCACATGTCACCTCCCCAGCTACTTCAGTCCCAGGTCGCCCACAAAGGTCTTTTGGATACCTCCTCCCTCTCAACACATGCGGTCTGTTTCTCTGCCACTTCTCCATGTAGTCTCATATGACTCGACATAGTTGTATTTTATTCAATTTCTTACTGGGACACAGTAAGAAGAAAGTGAGACATCTGTCCTCATGGCCTGATCTATAGCTCCAAACACCCCGTAACTTGTTATGTACATGGGTGACGGGAGCATCTCACAGAGCACCTAAACCCTTGGGATTTCCTGGGTGATAGGAACAGCCTCTGTTCTACTCAGTCCTGGTGAACTCCTGGCTGGAGGCTGGTCATCAGCAAGACGAAGCCATGACGAGGTGCACAGAGTGTTCAGGCCCAACCACTATCTGTGGAGAGCGGAGGGGGCTGGAGATTGATAACCACCGACTATGCCTATATCGTGAAGCCACAAAGTGCAGGACCTGGAGAGCTTCTGGGGCGGTAACACGTCCATATGCCAGAAGGGTGATGCTCCCCAGCTCCACAGGGGCATAAACGCCATCACTGGACACCCAAGCAGCCCTTGCCCTGTGTACCTCTTTATCTGGCTGTGAACATTTCCTATATAACATCCTTCCTAATGAACTGCTAATGTCTCATTGAGTTATGTAATCATTCTTGCAAATTAATGACAGGTAGAGGCAGGGTTTCAGGACCCCCCCACCTTTGTAGTCAAGGTGGACATTACTGCGGTATCCCAAGACCACTATTTGTGACTGGTATCCAAAGAGGCAGCAACCTTGTGATGTGAGCTTCTAAATCCTTTGACATGACATGAGCTTGACATGAGCTCTGGTAGTTGGTATCAAAATTAAATTATAAACATTCTACTAGCGTCCAGAGAGTTAGGTAATTAGTTGGTAAGGCCAAACCAAAAAACAAAAACTACAAAAACAACACTAGACTTTGTACTTTGGTGTCAGAAGTGCCACAAGTAGAGAAAGTTTTTAGTATCAGCTAAAATCTAAGTCCAACAAGAGACCAGATTTTTTTTATTTCCTCTTCTAACTTTTCATTACCAGTTCTAGAACACGGTGAAAATACCTGGCACATAGTAAGTGCTCAATAAATCCATGCTGTGTAAGTGATCTGATGAAGGGGAGCACAACAGGGAACAACAATGAGCCCATGCTCAGCACCTTCTCTTGGGGAACAATGACAGAACCACCAGAACCCTATGATTTAATGGTGCAACCAGACAAGTTCCATGCACAACCTAAGGCAGGGGGTGTCAAGCAGTCACAGGGGTGCAGAAAGGTCAGGGAAGGTGGCATATGGGCTGTAGCCTGTGCAATAGTGACCTGGGTTGCTGGAGTCCTGGGATGCTTTTCAAGAGCCAAGAGCAGCACGTGCGAAGGCCTAGGCATGGAACAAGCTTTGAACATCCAGAGGACTGAAAATGGAGGCCCTGGGGGCTGAGATGTAGCAAGGGGCTGGAGGGGAGGTAGAGCCCCTAAAACAGTGCTGGGCTCACACAGCTGTCATGGGGATTGAATTAAGACATGTAAAGCTGCTCGAGGAAAATCATAATTCACCGGCTAAAGAAAAAATGAAAAAAGACAGAACATTATCCTAGGCAAGAAACAACACGTACCAAGATCCTGGGGAGAAAGTAAACGATAACAAGAAAGGAGAAAAGGCCAGGCCAACTGCAAGGTGGGAAGATGATGTCTTCTCCTTTGATCTTTGGTAGGGCCAAAGCCAGGAAGCTCTGCCAGGGCTCAAACCTCTGGAGCCCCAGGGCACTGGAGCCCCGGACCAGGAATTAGGTTCTGTTTTGATGCCAGCAGGAGCCACTGAAAGACTGGGAGCTGAGAAGTGACCCAATCTGACATATTCTAAGATGTCACGTGCAACCCTGGACAGCTAGCAATGCAGTCCCAAGGGGCAAAAACTTTTGAACATGCTGATGTGATAGTCAGCAATGTTGTTCCTGACTCGATTGCTCAGTAATGGAGCACACACAGATGGCAAAGGTGACAACGGAACACTGGGTAGGGGAAGGCGCCATGCAGTGCTAGGTGCCTGCTGCACCCGCCCTACAGTCAAAGCCCACGTGAATCAGGCATGACACACACGAGATGGGGAGTAAAACAATCACTAATAACAGTATTCCAGCCTACCTACAGGGGTGTGTGCGCCTGTGACAATACACATTTCTTGTTACTAAGCGCACATGTAAGCATTCTTATTTATGAAGCCTGGGCTTGTGTTATTTTGTAAAATTATTTAATGAGCACAAGAAGTCTTGTTAGTTATATATCCATTAACCATAGTCTGCGGCGCGTGGTGGCACATGCCTGCAATCCCAGTACTCAGGAGGCTGAGGCAGGAGGATCACCGTGACTTTGAGGCCAACCTGCGCTACAAAGGGATTTCAAGGCCAGCCTGAACTGCACAGTGAAACCACCTCAAAAAAGACAAAAAAAAAAAAAAAAAAAAAAAAAAAAAAAAAAAAAAAAAAAAAAAAAAAAAAGAGAAAAAAGAGAGAGAAGGAAAGAAAAAGAAAACCATGGTCTATTTTTCTACATGGCCCAAGGCAATTTCTTATCACTCAGTGTGGCCCAGGCAAACCAAAAGGCTGGAGAGCAGTGAGGTAAAATATTACTCCAGCTCCACAGAGAATGGCCTACAGAGGGCCAAGGCCAGGCGGGGACAGGGATGTGAGCTGGGAGGCTGCTATGGTGATTGAGACACGACACAGTGGTGACTAGGACCACAGGGGCAGATCTGATATCGGGTCTGAGGCTGCGGAGGAACTAAACATGACTCAGCACTCTGTCTGAGCTGTGGGTGGATGGAGGTGCGCCCGCTGAGGGAAGGACAACAGGCTTTGAGGGTGACATCGGGGACCCTGTGGGTGTCTCCTGCATAGGGACTACGCATAGGAGCTGCCGGAGAAGAAGGGTGTGGACTGAAGCCTAGCAGCCTAGGGTCACGCCCAGCCTGCGTCAGCTGAGCCCCCTACTGTCCTATGCAGGCTGTAGTCGCCTGAGCAGTCTAGTACACTGGCCTTCACTGACCTGAGTCAGCAAGACCACCTTCAGAAGCCAAAGAACGCAGCGCTGAAATGTACTCTTTTATTTCGTAAGTGAAAACGGGATGAGGAAGAGGTACCTCGGTCAGTCGCCACTCAAGTACCACCGGAAGCACATCCTGGGGAAATAAGGTGTGTGTGGGTGGGGGTGGGAGAATGATAGGCCCTAGAGCCTGAATCTCAAAGATAACCCGACCTGGACTACCAGGCCCGAGGGAGGAGGCTGGACCTGGATGCCCCGGGCTGAGGGAGGAGGCTGGGCTTGGACCCCCAGGGCTGAGGGAGGGCTGCACCCCGGGTGTAAGGAGGGGAAGCTGCGCCCGGAACTCACCACACCAGCACCGTTGCACAGGCAGACGCTAAGGCAATGACAGTGGCCAGCAGGGCCAGGTTGCCCAGCGTCAGAGCCTCTGGCCGGGCCAGCAGCTCGCCCAGGCTGGGCCTCCAGGGCGCGATCATTTCCACGTCCCGCGGCGCCCAGCGCAGCACTTCCCGGAACTTGACCTGCAACTGGGTCTCCCCGCGCGGAGGCGGGCCGGTCACTGAGGCGCGTCAGCCGCCCGCCCCGCTCTGCCCCAACCACGCCGGCCCCGCCCCACGTCCGCCCGCACCGTTCAGGAAGAAGTAGAGCCGCGCCAGGGGGCGCTGGTCGTGCAGGATCAAGCAGCGGAAAGTCCCGCGGTGCGTGGGCTGCACCGGCCGGATGCGTGCTAGGTACCCGTGGGCCCGCGGCATATCTCGGAAGTAAGACGCGTCCCGAGTCCGGAGCTGCGGGTCCGTGGAGCGGGTCGGAGCCGGTCCGCCCGGGCCTATAGACGCAGCCCCGCCCGCAGCGGACCACGCCCTCCGAGCCCGGGCCTCGGGCCCTTCTCCTTACTCCTCAGTCCCTCACGGCTCCCGTGTCGTGGCCCCCATCCTGGGACCTCACCCCTCTAAGCCCCGAGGCTCACTTGCAGGAGGCCTCTGACCACAGGGATCCCCCGATGATCCCCTCGAACGTGAGCCCGCCCGCCCGTCTGCACGCCGCCCCGACTCACACCTCCTGCGAAGCTCCAAGAGTACATTATCTCCACCTCCGGCAGCAGGAAGCCCACCACGCAGGAGAACAGGGCCTGGTCGCCACGACTCACCGTCACGTCCTGTACTGAGGACACGGGCTGGCACCGCACGCCCCCGCCCCCGCCCCGCGTCCCAGAGGTGGCCCGATCCCCAGCGCCCTCACCTGGACAGTCCAGCGGGAGATCGCACACGGTGGAGTAGCACCCGCGGCAGTGGAAGCTCCGGGTGACCTCCTGGATCCCTGCGGGCGAGGATGCCGGCCTGGGTTCCTGCGGCGCCCCCACCCATGTCCCTTGGGCGAGTGCGAGCTGAGCCCGCCTTGCCTGTGTCACGGTTTTAATGCTCTAGGGACCCCACACTCGCTGACTAGGTTCTGGGTCCAGCTCTCCGAGCACTGCCTGGGTGACTTACTTTCTCCAGAAGTCTTAGCGGTCTCCAAACCCAAGTCTCTCCCACGCTCTCCGACCCAGACCACCTCCTTTGCCCCAGGATTCTGAGCTTTGGATTAAATCCTTACCGCAGGGAGGGATGCAGGGCTGGACTGCGGAAAAAGAGGAAACGTCACTACCCTGGAAGCCCCTGGAGGGTCCCTATTGAAAGCGCCCATAAGATGTTACCCAGCAGGACACCACCGGAGGTTGCAAAGCCAGGCCCACACCAGCCCCCCCCCAAAGGCGGGACCATAGCCGCAGGGGTCCTACCAGGGACAGGGGCGAGGCCCAGGCCAGGTCAAGAGCTAGGGGATATACCTGTGCAAAGGATTGTCCCAAGAAAGGTTCTAGTTGGACAGGAAACAGCCAAAGGGCCAGAGGCAGATGCAGTTTTTCAGGGAGAGCCAGAAGTCTCCCACCCAGGGACCCAACTCAGAGAGGCGGGAGAAAGGAGAGCTTCGAAAGGGTCTGTGGAGCGGGATTTTATTAAGGTGCTTCTATTTTACCTTGTTTAAGCTCCAGGATGGCCCTCTTCATGTTTTCTGCAGCAGCAGGAAAGGCAACCTCAAAGGACCCTGGAGGGTGGGTGGGCCCTGTAGGACTCGCCTTTGCCTATGGCTGGCACAGGGCTCACCCTCGGGGTGTCCGCCCCTTCTGCACTCGGAGGTCTCATTACCACAACTCTTTCTCCATCACCTCCTCCTGCCCTTTACTCTCCGCTGGCTGAAGCCCTCTGCTCTATCTCTGCCTTCATCTTGTTGGGAGAAAAGGGAGGATAACCATCCCATTCCTCACCGGGACTCACCAGGCCTTCTGGGGGCTGACCTAATTCCTTCTTCCTCTCGCTGCACCCTTCTGCCCACCTTCATTTCCCCTCAGACAAACAGAACCGCATTCCCTAGCGCCCAGGGCCTTTGCACACACCTACTTCGGTTGGAAGCACATCCTCCCCTACTCTTGGTAATCCCTACACATCTTAACCTCACATAGCTTCCTCAAGCGTTTTCCATCACCACAAAGCTATTCTCTCATCCAGACTCCATTTTTCTCTCATAGTACCCAGTTCATTTCATGCACAGCTCTCACCAGTTTGCAAATGCACACCTATGTATGTTGGTATTGAAGTCCATCACCCAGGTAAATGTGTTTCTTTAGGTCTGCGTCCTCAGAATCCAGAGAGACAGCCCTCTGAGAAAGAGCTTGATAAAATACATGAAGCACGAATGCCAGAATCCGATTGGAACTGGAGACTGCAAGGCGAGACCTAGGGCCCAGATCCAGCTCTTGGATGTGTTATATTTGGCCCGAGAAGTTTTTTTTTCTTTTTAACAAACTGGTTGCCAACATATAAAAGTTGGGAATGTCGCATAAAATGTTTGGCATGTCTTGAAAAAAATTTTTTCGGGGGGTGGCTGTACTGCAGAGACTGTGATGCCATAAGGCGGCAATTAGCTGGAGCTTGGTAGCAGCCATACTCCCTTTCCATGGGACACCCCCCCCCCAGTGCTATTCCTTTCTACTCCCGTCTCCCTCTTTCCTGTGCTCTGTCCGTCCGACGTCTCCGGGTTCCGACCCATCTATCGGCCTCTGGGCTGTAAGATTTTGTGAGATTTCTAGAAAAGGAGAGCCTGGTTCATCTCTTGGCGAGGGCACTTTTGAAATCTGACATGCAGCATGGTGCAATGCCATGAGGATATGACAGGGTACAGATAGTGTCCCCCTGCCTGAGTCATGTGTAGAGTCCTGAGACCCTGTGCCTCAGAAAGTGACTGCACTTGGAGGACAGGTTAATCTTAAAGAGGTGATTACTTTACCACAAGGCCATCATGTTAGGCTCTAGGCCAGTGTGGCTACCAGTGGGACTAGTCTCCTCATAAGAGGAGGAAAATAGGGTGCAGACCATGGGGAGACACAGGGAGGAGGCAGCCATCTGCAGGCCAAGCTGAGAGGCCACAGAAGAAACCAGCCCTGCCTGCGGTCACCGACACCTTGGTCTTGAACTCCAAGTCTCCACAACTGTGAAGAAAATAACTTCTGTTGTTGAAGGCCCCCCATCTATGATGTTTTGTTACAGCCACCGCCAAACAGGTAACTTTTCATTAACAGAATACCATGCTCCATCTGAGAAAGTGCTTCCCTCTCCTCCCAGCTACAAGATTTCATTGCCAGGCCTCAGGGTCACATGACCAAGTTACCACCATGGAGATGTGAGTGGGAGTGGCCCATGTGAGCCACACAGGCAGGGGTTCTGGAGCCCCCAAAAAACTGGAACAGCCACCTGGGGCTTCCCCCAAGCACCTCATTCAACACCTATTTACATGCAAAAAATAAACTTCCAGTTTGCTTAAGACATTACGAGGTGAGAAGGAAGGCTCCTCTGTGATTTAATGCCACGCAAGGAGAGGGAATCGGAGGGTACAGTATTGGCAACACAGTGGCTGCAGCTCCCAGCATTTTGGAAGGCTGATGTAGGAGGATTGAAAGTGAGCGCCCAGCTAAGATTAATGACTGAGAGACACCTTGTCTGGGAAAAAAAAAACAAAATATTGGGGATGTAGTTCAAGGTGAAGGCCCTAGGTTCAATTCCCAGGCTATCAAAAAAAAAAGTGGCCGAAGACTGGAGCATTGGTCACTGGGTATACACTCAGAGCAACACCACTGAAGCCAAGAAGCGGGTTCAAAATGAGGAGTCAAGGACTTAGAGGTCTGTCCTTGGCCACAGAATAGGAGTGTGGTCTGGAGACGGCAGGAGGGCCAGGAGGATGTGGTCAGAGTAGGGCGCTCCAAGGAGAGGCCACTGTGTTGGAAGTCTCCGAAACCTCCATGGGCCAAACCAATGACTCACGGGAGGGTGAGTGTGGACTGTACCAATCGAGCTGGGGTGGTGTGCACACTGCAGTCAGGAGTGGAAATGGAGCGAAATGTTCAAAATAGCAAAGATGTAGGTTACACCACTGCCCTATACAAGGCACAGGAGAATGTTTCCAAGTCTCCCCTGGAGAGCAGCATGCGGTTGGGAGCTTCAGCCTTGGTCCAGGTCACCTGGGTTTGAGTCCCGGTGCATCCACCTATGAGCACACCCGTCTCAACCTGAGAGACAGGGTGCAGGCCCTCCTCCCTATGTGACCCTTGGCCAAGCAACTTAACTTCCTGATCTTCAGTCTCTACGTTCATAAAATGGGGACCACGACAGTGTCTAGCTCAACAGGACTGGTGGCAGGTGTTAAATAACCCACACTACATAAAAGCATCTGACCCTAAACCATCTATGGCACCCACTGGGCCTGGTATGAGATTAGTGTCTATCAGCCCTTAGAACCGGGGGCTGTGCTGTAGAAGGTAAGGTGCTCATGTGACCATTTCCAAATGTGAGACAGGGACACAGACACACATCACTTGGGGAAGGGGTCTCAGCTATATCTGAACCCAGGCTCCAGAGCTTCCCCACACACAATCCTCCATCTAGTATACCACCCCCTTTCCTGTCAAGCCTCAGTATCCCTTACCCAAAATCCTTGAGCCCAGAAATGCTGCAGATTTCTGGACTTCTTTTTTTTTTTAAGTTTAGAATACTTGAGGGAACGTGGAGATAAAACTCAATGCTAAACACAATTTCTTTGTTTCATATGCTCCTTACACCCACAGCCCAAAGGTCATTCCACACAATATTTTGAGTGCGGGTTCTGTTAGGTGTCCCCTGGCCTGAGGCCTGTCACATGAGGTCAGGTGTGGGGTTCTCCACTTGTGGAGTCTTGACGCTCAGAAAGTTTCGGGTTTTGCAGGATTTCAGGTTCCAGATTCCAGGCAAAGGATGCTCAGCCGCCCTCTCCTCTCCATGGTTTACACCCAGACAGTACCATCCTCAGCCACCAAAAGGCAGCCTGGTGGCGACTGGCCCCTCTTTCCTGCCCTCCATCTGCAGACCAGAGAGTTACCTCTGCTGCTTCCCACCACTCTGGTCCAGCATCCAGGCCAGCCCACCTCCAAACATCTCCCAGGTCCCCCCTTCCGGTCCAGCTGGGCCCAGCTTCCTCACCTGGAAAGTGGGGCTCTAAACCCACCCCACAGGGCTGGTACAAGGTGTCCTTAAGGAGCATAACATGCATCAGTAGCTGGGGCAAGTGTAACAGAGAGCCAAATCCTCTAAGTCTCTCCTCCATCCTCCTGTCCCACCCTCTGCCCCCAGACTTGTCCTGGCTGAGGTGGGCCGTTGTGACCGGCCCAGTCACCTCCCATGGACTCCTCACTGGTCTCCTAGCTTCTGCCCCGGCACCTAGTGATAGCCAGAGGTATCTTGTTCAAGCAAGAAGCAGAGGACAGGCCCAGATCTCTGCACATTAGCAAAGCTCCCAAGAGATCTGATGGTCACTGGGTCTTGAGAGCCCCTGGTCTCCATGCAGTGATCCCACGGTCCTTTGCCACCCCTCTGATTTCATCTGCGCTCTGGCCCCACTGGCCCCGGGGCCTTCACACTGGCTCAACCCTGCACCCAGGCCCATTCCTTGCCCACATTATCTGGCTGTCACTACCGCCTGAGCCAGGTCTTTGCGCCACAGGACCTTCTCACGTGTACCTGATTTCATCTGCGCTCTGGCCCCACTGGCCCCGGGGCCTTCACACTGGCTCAACCCTGCACCCAGGCCCATTCCTTGCCCACATTATCTGGCTGTCACTACCGCCTGAGCCAGGTCTTTGCGCCACAGGACCTTCTCACGTGTACCTCATCAGATCAACAAATTGGATTATCACCCCATGCTCATCTCTCTGTTTTCCTCCACAGCACGGATCACCATCCAAAGACCCTATACTACCACGGGATCATGTATGTCTGCCCCACACACCCAATGTAAGTGCAGGGAACTGGCAGATCTGGTCCCACCTGTGCTGGCGGGGGGGGGGGCAGGTCCAGTCATATTCAATAACCACCTGTTGACATACTGTACCAGCTTCTCCTGGCCTCTGCTGAACCTGGCATCCAAATGTTTACAGTTGACCCCTCAATGTCCAGGGCACGCGCACAATCACTACTTCCCAACCTGCCTCATCCCGTCCCCACTCGGGCTCTGCTCCCACGTTCCTCATCCCCTTGGGGACTATCCACAGCCCACTGAGCCCTGCGGCCAGGCCCAGCCAAGCCGTCAGACCTGGGTCCCAGCACTTTATCCAGCCCCGGCCATGCCACAACCACGGCCTCCTCCACACTCCTCCTAGTCTGTCCACGCAGCCAGGCCCACACCTTGTTCCTGGTCTTTTCAAAGCCTCCCATGACAAGACACCCCACCCGAGGAGGAAGGGCATCTCCCTAGCTCTGCAGCCCCTCCTTCCAGCTCCGGGGCTCCTCCAGGCTTTGGGCCTGGGGGATCCCCAGCTGAGGCCAGCTCCGCCCTGACCCATGGAGGATGCTCCAGAAGAATGGGAACTTCTCTCCCTTTGAGGACTTTTGACATAAAGTGTGGGGGAAGCAAAAGAGACCCGTACAGGTGTACAAACAAGTCCTGAGCTGCACGCCTAGGCAGGGGTCAGGTTTTCCTAAAAGCAGGGCCCTGTGGTCTCCCCAAAGCCCTTGTCCCTACCACAAAGCCACTCTCCAGTACCTTGGGGGGTCAGGGCAGTATAGCATGGTGACCAGGTGTGATCACTGCTATCTGCTATGCTAATGCTGCCTCTCCTGACACCTGTTCCTCCCGGTGACACGTGTTCGCCCACACCACCACAGGCGTGTGCTCTTCCATGCCGCACCTACGTGTCTCGCCTGCCTGAGGCTGGCATGTGCGCTTGTCCCAGGAGTCCGGCCCCATCTCTCCTCACGACTCTCACCTCAGCCATGTGCTCCACAGTTCCTCCCTGGTTCCCTGCCCCTCACTGTTTCAACCATAAAGGCAACATGCACATGTCTGCCCTGTCCTGGAGGAGGCCACACTGGGAAGCAAGAGAACAGTCCCACTTCATAGACGGGTAAGCTGAAGGCAGGTGAGGAGCAGTGACACCGCTAGATCTCCGTCACATCCAGTCTATGTTCACAAAACCCCGACAGGGCTCAGACCCCAGGCCTCTTCCTTCTAGCCACCCTCCCGGCCTCGCCACCGTGAGTGACCTCGTTTGCCTCGGTGCCTGTCCTGGTGAACAGCCTGCCTCAGTCATTGCCGATGTCAACCCTCAAAGACGACGGTCACCACCCAAACCCAGAGTCCCCTCCCCAGTCCCGAGGGCTCTGAGCTCGAACTCCAGGAGACACTCACCCTGGGCAGCAGCCTCCTCCTGGAGGGACATTGTCATCTGGGTGAAGCTGTCATGCAGGTGGCTTCTCTCCTCATAATCTGATGGTGGGCGAGGGTCAGGGGCTGGCCAGGCAGCTCCACCCAACCACACGTCCCCAGGGAGACAACCCGAGTCTTGGAGGCTCAGCCTGAAAATTGCCAGTGTCCCCTGTTCGTCTCTGGCCCCCCTCCACCCCCATTTCACAGGCCTCATCTCCCTCTCCAGTCCCCCTACGGAACGGACCTCTGGCCCCTCTCCTTCCCACCTGCTTTACTGCTGTCCAGGAGTCTCCCCACTGCCCCCCTGCCCTGATCCTGAGGCGGCCCTCACTGTCCTTAGGCTCTTTCCGGGGTGTCTACTCCACACTGGTCTGTCTCTCCCTCCCTCCTCCAGTTTCCTGAAGCCTTGCCAGCCCCTCCTCAGGCCTGGTCCATGCAGGGGGGTCTCCCTTCTCACTGATTTCCATGTCTGAGAGACCCTCAAAGGCAGCAGTGAAGGCTTCCTCGCACTGGCCAATCATGGGGCCCTGCGCCCCAAACATCCTGCAGATGCCAATGCGTTCCGTATAAGTCGTGAAGCACAGGAGACAGGCCCACGTGGATGCCCTGAGCACCAGCAGGGCCCGCAGGCCAGCCGAGACAGCACTCATCAGGGCTAGCAGGGCCCTGGAGGGTCTCAAGGCCTGGGGACAGAAGCTGGTGACCTTTGTGAGATCACTGCAGGCAGGGGAGGGGCCAGTGGCCAGGGTCAGAGTTCAGATGTCAGGCTCAGGAGGAAGGGGTCAGGAGTTGGCCTGCAAGCCCTAGGTTTGTGGTCGAGCCAGACGCCAGGCTCCCAAGAACCTCACCTGTGACCCTGGACGTCTTCACAGGTTAAAGGGTCTCAGGGACCCAGAGGCCGGCAATACAGTGGTCCTGACAGGCCCTGGTTGGGGGTAGGAACAGAGAGGCAGACACGGGACACTCGGAGTGCCACAAAACTAAAAGACAGGAAGAGTTGCTGGGAGGATCAGAGACCAGAAGCCAGTGGCAATGTTTCAAGGAAAGACAAGAAGCCGCCATGACAAGAGGGGCAGGGATTGCAAGAGACACAGAGAGACAGAAGCCAAACAGAGGTGCGGGTAACACAAAGCACAGGAAGCTGGGGTGGGGGTAGAGGAGCTGGCCTAGCCCCTGCCAGGGGGTCCCCGCCGCCCCATCCTGTGCAGGGCGCAGCCTGGGGAAAGCTAGGAGGCCGTATAGTGATCTCCTTGGGTGTCCTCCTCAACTATACAACCTCCTACCTCAGCCCGGGGGGCGCGGCAGGTGGACAGAACGGACAGATGGACAGATGAAGTGGGGGGCCAGGGAGGGTGGGGAGGGCCAGGGAGGTCCCAGCCGCGATGGTGAGCCCCCGACACGGACCCACAGACACGAGCTTGTGTGTGGCGAAGGCCCCGCAAGGTCGGTTCTACGGGTGGGTGCCAGGACCCAGGAGTCCAGGCCCCCGGCTCCCTCCTCCCAAGGAACCTAGGAATCCAGGATCCAGGCCCCTTCCTCCCAAGGAACGCCAGAGTCCAGGATGGAGGCCTATCTTTCCCAGGGAACCCAGGAGTTCTAGACGTAGTCTTCTCCCTCCTAAAGAATCCATGACTGCAGGCCCCGCCTCCTGTCTCAGACCCAGGGTCCAGGCCCAGCCTCCACCCTGGGTGCAGGTCCAGCCAGGTACTTCCCTCGCGGAGGAGACACAGCATGAGAGCAGACTTGGCTTCCAGGGTGCGGGCGGGAGGGAGGGATGGACCCTCACCCATCCCACCTTCCTCTCCCACTCGGGCTGCAAGAACTCCCCGCCCGACTGCGGGGGCCCTGAGGGTGTAGAACCTTCAAGCCTCCCCCACCATTTCTTTCCCGTTCTCCTCCTTTCTTTTGGCCTCCGGCCGCTTAGAACAGTAACAGCTTTAGCCCCCGAGAGCTGTCACCACTCTGCCCTGAGTCCCCAGCTTCTCCGGCACCTCCCAGCCCGGCCAGCGAGGTGCTGCTGCAGCGCTCCCATCTCGCAGGTGAGCAGGGGAGGAGGCTGAGCCCGGGGTGGGGAGTGCCTGGGCAGGGCGGGCCGCCGCAGGTAGCTGGGGCCCGAGGAGCGGCACACCCGTCGCCCGTGCCCAGGGGGTCCCCAGGGAGTCTCCCCCCATCCGGCCAGGGGCGCGGGTCCCCCCTCGGCCTGGTTCCACGTCTACCTTCCTGTTCTTTTCTCTCGGCGCGCTCCTTCTCACCCTGTTCCTCTTTATCTCCGCATCTTACCTGACAGTGTCCCCTCCCTCCCTCGCTCCCACTCCCTCGGTCCGTCTGTCCGTCCTGGTCTCGCTCCCGCCTCCTCCTTGGTCTCGTTCCCCTCCGGCCTCTCCCTCTCCTTTCGCTCTACCTGGTTCTGCCTTTCATGCTCCCTTCTCCTGCCACCCCGCTTTGTCTCTCTCCTCCCCCTGACCCTCTCGGTCTCTCCCTCAGTCTCGCTCTCCCTCTCCTCTCCTCTCCGCTCACCCTCTTCCTCCCCCTCCTCTCGGACTGGCCTCCCGCTCCCTCCGCCCCTCTCCCGGCCTCCTTCTCTCCGTCTCTGTCTCTCTCCCTTTCTCTCCCGGTCTCCCTCCCTCCTCCCCTCCCCCATCTCCTCTCTCCCTTTTCTCCTTCCCTCTCTCCCTCCCCCTCGCAGCTCCAAGCCAGGTCTGGAGTTGGGGGTGGGGTGGGGGTGGTGGAGCAGGGGCCCCGGGCTGGGGTAGCGACCTGCTGGGGAGGGGGAGGAGAGGCGGGAAGGGGCGGGAGGGAGTCAGAGGGAGGGAGGGGGAGGGGGACCGACCGGCCGCGGTCCGCACCGGGCCCCTTCCCTCCCGCAGCCTCCCAGACCCTCCGGCGGGGGCGAGAGTCAGGCCAAGGTGGGGAGGAAGGGGAAGGGAGGAGCCCCCCAACCTGGCCCGGAGCCCGGCCCGGGCTCCCAGCATGCCCCGGGGCTGCCTGGGGCCTGGGGCGGGGGGAGCAGAGGGGGAGGCGAGAATCTTCAAGATTCCCGGGACCCGAGCATCCCTCTCCCCCACCGCCCCCGTCAGTTTCTCATCGGGGAAACTGAGGCCCCGAGAGACGGGTCAGGACTCGTTCAAGGTCACTAGACAAGGCGTGGGAGGTCGCCCCCAGCCTGCTTTGGGGAAGGGGTAGGGGCTGGACTTCCCCCAGGTCTGGGTCCCCCTCCCCCTCTTGGCGAACCCTAGGGAGCCCCCAAGGGTCAGAGAGCAGACCCAAACAGTCTGGCACCATAGCAACCAGCTGGCCCCGCCCCCTTAACCCCTGGAGGGTTGGACTCCAGCTGGGGCTAAAGGGGAGGCGGGGACTCCAGGGTTCCGGAGAAGGAACCCCCCGAGTCCAGGAGGCGAGGTGCAAAGATGCTCGGGGACCCGGGTTCCTGGGAGCTACAGGAGGAGGGCGCTGGGGTCCACGATCCCGGAGAGCAAGACTCGGAGGGGGTGGGGCTGCAGCGTGGAACCCCAGGTGCGAGTGAAGAGGAGGCCCAGGGCCCCGACGCCGGGTCCTGGGGAGAGGGCGGATGCTAGAGTCCGGGAAGGGGCTGGGTGTAGACTCCCGGGTCTGATAAGAGGGTTGGGGCCTGGAATCCCAGGTCCCCGAGGGAGCCGGCCGCTGGGCCTCTCCCCCGCCAGACATCCCCTGCCCTCGGCGCTGACCTGGGCCTGTCTGGCAGCCCAGACAGCTTCCCCTCCTCCCCGGCCCCCTCCCGCTCGCGAGGCTCACCCTTGACCCCTCCAAGCCCGCAGCTCCATCCCTGCCCCTCCCCCTCCCTGCGGCCAGACATTAACCCCCTCGCGGCCAGGGCGCCGCTACAGCCAGACGCCGGCCTCCACCTCCCCAGAGGTCCCGGGCGCTCGGCCCCGCTCCGGCCCGTCCACCCAACCCCGCCACTCCCCTCGCTCCGGAGTCCAGTAGGTGCTCCCAGCCCATGCAGCCTCCGGACCCGGAATCCAGGTCCCCAGCCCCCTCCTCCTGAGAGCCGGGAGTCCGGGCTCCCGGAACCACCGCACCCCCGGATCCTCCTCCGGGATCCCAGAAACCCAGGCCCCGAACCCTCACCCTGGGACCCCGGAGTCCGCCCGGCCCCAGCTCTCGGCCCGCTGACTCACCTCCCGCGGTCCCGCGTCGGGCAGGGTCTCCGCGCCGACACCGGGCGCGGGCCTGGCCGGGCCGCGCGTCCTCTCCATCTTCGCCGCGCCCGCGCCCGCGCCCGCGCCCGCGCCCGCGCCCGCGCCCGCGCCCGCGCCCGCGCCCGCCGGCCTCCTCCCCGCGCCTCCCCGGCGCCCAGGGCGCTGCGCGGCCCGGTTCCCCTCCCGGACCCGCGCGGCCTCTGCTCGGCCTCAGAGCGGCCCCCTCCCCGGGGGGCCCCCGCCCGGCCCCTCCCCACCGCCCAGCCCGGCCGGCCTGGCTTCCCCCCTGCCCCGGAGCTGGCCCCGGTCCAGGGGAAAAAATTCCATCCAGCCCCGGGGAGGAGGAGCGGGGCGGAGGAAGGAGCGGGAGGGGAGGCCGGGCCAGGGGAGCATGACGCAGGGAGGAGGGAAGGGACAAAAGAGAGGCCGGGAGGCGGCGGCGGCCGGCGCGCCCACTGCGCCCTCCCTCCGCCCGGCCGCCCGGCCCGCACCGCGCTCCGCGCCCGGCCGCCGCCTCCCCGCGCCGCCTCTCCGCCTCTCTCCCTCTCTCTCGCCTCTGGGTGCTGCCCTTCCTTCCCTTCTGTCTTTCATTCTCTGCGTGTCGGTGGATCTCCTTCCAGTCTCGCCTTTCTCTCCCTCCTGCCCCCCGCCCCGCTCTCCCTGCTGTCCCCGGGTCTCCATCCTCCCTCCCTGGCTTTCTTCTTTCTCCTATCTTCCTCCTCACGCCCCTCCCAGGCAGGGTCCTGCTCTCCCTCCTTCCCCGTGCTTTGGTCACCTCCCGTGCCACTAGGGACTCCAGGTGAAACTGACCCGGATCTGCCCCTGGAAACGTTCTGTCTGACGAAGACAGACCCAGCCGCAGAAAGCCCCCCAGTGGGGTGATCAGGCGGTGACCAGGGGAGCCCCGAGGCTGTGAGCGCCCCGGGAGGGTAGGAGGAGTCCTGGCAGCGGAGAAAGCATGAAGTTAGATCCGAATTGTTCAGGGGCAGCAGTCGGGGCGTCCCAGGCACAACTTAGGCAAAGGCCCAAAGGCACGAAGCCAAGGTGATTCCGGACTGCGGAGCAGTCAAGTCTGATCATAGCCGTTGGGCAGGGAGCCGAGGAGTTGGGAGAGGTTGGGGTGAGTGGGCGGGGCCGTTCTCAGCGCGTGGAAGGAAGGCAGGACTGGAAACTCAGTCCTGCGCGGGCGCGCGGGAGCCATCGAAGGTTGTGAGCAGGGGTCAGGTCTGAATGTCAGACCTTTCTGGAAGGGTGAGCTAGGCTGCGATGGAGGCATCCACTCTCCAGTTTAAGGGCTAAGACCTAGAGGCCGAGAGGAGAGGAACGGGTGGGGCCGAGAATGCCTGGAGGCTGGGGCTTCGGGAATGTTTGGAAGGTCTGACTGGAAGCTGGAAGCTGGAATCCGGCCCAGGAGCTGAGGGAAAGGGAGACAGTCCCAGTGGAGAGTCTGGAGGGAGAAGAGGGTTCTGGGGAGAGAAGATGCTTCCGTCCTCTCTGGACTTAGGGACCGTCAAGTGCCAGAGACCTTTGGGGAGGACACTGAGGTCCAGGTGGTTTGTGGTCCTGGGATTCCCTTCCAACCCTGCCTCCAGAGATCCACCCAGTCCTCCCCTCCGGACACAGCTTCTCAGTAATTTCTAAGCATCTTTTCAGAGAAACTTACCGGTCTATACATGTATGTTACCCCAGCCTCTTTTATTATTTTTGTCCCTGGATGAAATCACATCCTAAACGTTTTTTTTAACACAATATCCTAAAGATGTCCCCATATCCCTGTTGTTAGAACTTCATTCATTTCAATGTCTGTAAGTATTGTTTACCCATAATCTATACAGTTGATTTAAAAATGGGAGGTTATTTTTTTAACAAACTAGTGCATGTGCCTATTCAAATCCTCTGCTTTGGGTGTTTTTAAAAATTGGTTTCATTTAATTCTTTTAAGTCCTACAACCCAGGTATTTGATAAATACTTCTAAGTTTTTAAAAATTCATCCGTACTTCTCGTAATGGTCTCTCATTACCTATGATTTCATTTTCCAAAGTTTCCATTACCTATGGTCAGCTGTTACTCCAAAATATTACATGGAAAATTCCAGAAATAAACGATTCATAAACAGTGTAGTGAAATCTCACACTATCCTTCCTGGGATCTGAACCATCCCTTGGTCAGGTGTATCCACACTGTATATGCTACCTGCCTAGTAGTTATTTAGTAACTGCCTTAAATCGACAGTTGTTATCAGACTGCTGAGGCACTGCTGGGCTTGGGTTCAAATAATCTTTAATTTTATTTACTAATGGCCCAAAGTGCAGGAACATGGGTTCAAATAATCTTTAATTTTATTTACTAATGGCCCAAAGTGCAGGAACAGTGCTGTTGGAATTTTTATTACAATGCAGTTATAATTGCTCTATTTCATTATCATGAATGTAAGTCTACTAATATATAATTTATAAATTAATTGTTGTCATACATGTCTAGGAAAATCATGCTATATAAAGCATTCAGACTACCTGAGGTTTCAGGCAAGATTTACTGCAAGTAAATCTTGGAATGTATTAACCCCCTCCCCTGACAAGGGGAGAATACTGTAATGATGGAATAATGACAGGCATCATAGCAGCGCTTCACTGAATGATTACTTGGGGCCAGCCCCCAGACTGGTTATTAGCTATGCATTACATCATCTGTGATATAGCTACCTTATCAGAAAGGTACTATTTTCATGTAAGGATGAGGAAACAGGTTCTGAATGATAAGTTGCCCGTTCACAAAATAAGTTACAGAGCCAGGGATTCTTCTTTTTTTCTTCTTTTTTTTTTTTTTTTTTTTGTCTTTTTGAGGCAGGTTCTCACTATGCAGTTCAGGCTGGCCTTGAGCTCACTTTGTAGCTCAGGCTGGTCTCAGACAATCCTCCTGCCTCAGCCTCCCAAGTGCTGGGATTACAGGCATGTGCCTCTACCTCCAGCTCTCAGAGCCAGGGATTCAAACGCAGGTTGCCCTGATTACAGTTACTTTTTAGGACTGCTGCTTCTTCATAGAATATGCTACCACTTCTGGTGTTGGCCACACTTAAACGTTGCCATGTATTCACATATGATTAAGAAAGATCCAGTGCCTGGCCTGAGCTGTGCCTTGATGTCTAGAGTGACTCTCACTGTGTTCACCCCGGTGCCCTGTAAACAGATCAGGACAGTAACTGCGTCACCACGCTGACCCCTTGCCCCGCCCCGATCTTGTGTTGCATTGTGATGTCTGGGTCTGTGTCTGCCTCTGGGAATTCACTGAGGGCACAGTCTAGGTCTGAGTCATCTCTGTGTCCTCAATATCACCCAACATAGGTGTGGCTCAGGGGAGGGGCACAGGAAAATGACCAGTGAATGAATGGAGGAGTGAGAGAATTATCAAATGATTTGTGGTTCAGCCTGGGGTTTCCTTAAGTCACTCAGATAGGAGCATGGCTCTCATTAGTTCCTGAAACAAAAAGCTTCCCTTCCTGTAAGGTAGTAAGTCATGGAGACCACCGCACCTATCATTCTGGGATACACAGGGCTCCAAATGCTTTAGCACCTAAAACTCACCTGTTGTAATTTCCACAAATTTCCTGAATCTCAGGACCTGCCGTTCCCAACAAGCCTAGAGACACGGGTTCCCGTTCCCATTAGCGCCTGGAGCTTGGGCTCTACCGCTCCCCAAGACGTGAGGTTACCATTCTCACCAGACCTTGGCGTACCAGTGCCGCCGTGCCCAGGCAGTGTCTGCTGGCCTGTATCCATAGTTCCACTCCACTCAGACATAGAAGCCACCATTCTAACAGCTCCTGAGACTCTGGTGCCACCATATTTGCTGCCCATTGGAATAGCCTTGCAGTGCAGGGTAGAAACTCCCCATCCTTCACGAGGCCGTCCCCAGGTTTCTGAAACAGGGGCAGCTAGACAGAAGGAGAGCTGCCCCTAAGCAGCCTTGAACTAGATTTTAAGGACTCACAGATTAATTCCCAGGAGCACTGAGGCAGAGAACTCTTGGTGAGGGATCAGGCCTAAGCCCAGGATAATCCAGGGGCAGCCCCTGGTGGATTTGTAGGGGCAAATTTTTTGCGTTGGAGCGGAGGTGAGACAGTGATGAATATTGTTCCCACTCTTAGCTCTTTTCTAGGCAGGGGGCCTGGGGAAATGAAGGTGATTGTTTGGGGAGGGTTTCCCAAACCTTCTTTGCCATGTACCGTGCCTTCTGTTGATTGTGTGAAGGGTCTTCAGCTGCTCTTCTCTATGACTAAGCAAAGGGTTGGGCAGGCTGGGCTGAAGAGCAAGGATCCTGAAATGGGTATGGTCTTTGTACGCCTCTCAGCTGTCATCTACCTCTCCTACCTCTGGCAATAGCAGCTTCTTCCCATGCAAGCCCTGCTCCGTGAGACTGACAAGAATGTCATGCCGGTAGCCAAAATATCCTGAGTCCTTCTCCCTCAGAACTTGGCCCAAACCTTTGTCACCATGAGAACATTTATCCATGACCCGCAACAACTGACTAGAATCCAAGATTTTATTTTTGAATCTTGATACTTGATTTTATTTCTTTTAACGGATACAAACATTTATACCCACGTGTGATGTTTTTATCTTCCAAGAACAAACTCATCTTGTGCATGTAGTAAGGTGATTAAGAGTGAAGATTCTGAGGCTGGTCTGCCTAGGTTTGGGGTCTGGTTCCCCACCCTGCCAGCTATGTCTCTCAGGGGCTCTGCTTTAATAATAATAATAACAGTACCTTTACGTAGGATGGAGACATGAGCGATTAAAGGAGGAAAGTGCTTACAGTACCTGGTGCGTAAAATTGCCTGATGTTATTCTTACAGATTAATACAGAGCTAGCTCTTTATTCCAAAATCTTCATGCACATGCAGATAATTTTATGTAAACAAGACAATTTGTACGTACAGAGGATTTTTTTTTTTTGCTTATCTTTATCAACTCCTCTGTTTCTGCCCATTCTCAGGTGACTGTCCACCCAAAATCATTTTTTATATCTTGACAAATTATTCAGCTGACCTATTTAATAAACAGGGCAATTCATACTTAGAGAGTTTTTTTTTTCATTGCTTACCTCAGTGACCCTTCTCTTTCTGCCCTTTCACTCTGTCCAAAATCTAAAATCATTTATCGTAGCTATTATGGTTTGAATCATATCTGTGAAAGATAGGCTCATGTCATAATCCCCATTACTTGTGAATGTGATCTTATTTGGGGGTGTTCACTGATGTAATCAAGATCAAATCACACAGAGTTAGGGTAGGATCTAAACCCAATGACTGGTAACCTTAGCAGGAGAGAGATCAGGAGCTCCTTCCCCCTTTATTCGTGGTTTCCCTTTTTGCAGTTTCAGTTTACAGCAAAAACATTGTGTCAACTTGAATCTAGAAGCTTAAACTAAGTAACTCAACAATTCTACATCCTGGGGTGAAAAGGACACACCCTTACCACTCTGGGATGTTGTTCACTGTGTCAACTAGAGAAGTTTAAAAGTTCAACTTTCACCTTTAAAGTGATTCAGCAGGGAGCCAGGGTCCTTGTTCTGTGAACATCTTCAACTTGTGGAAGAGGAGGATGCAGAGATGGTGTGGGTGTGGGCGGATACCCAGCATACAATATAAGGAGGGAAAGAGGCTTGTTCTTACCCCGTTTTTGCTCTTGCTGCTTTTGCTGTCTTCTGCCACCATGAACTGTTGCCCTCTGCCGTGTGCCACTCCGCTTTGGAGCCAGCCAAGTATGGACTGAAACCTCCACAAACTGTGAGATAAATAAACCTTTCCTTCCTTAATTTTGGGCATCAGGTGTTTTGTCTCAGCAATGAGAGAAAAGTAACTAAGACAGTTAGCCTCAGTCCACAGGCATCTGCATGGCTCCGTGAGTGGAACTCTCCCCAACAGGCATCAGAGATCTAGTAGCTTAACACTATGTCACAAAGCCACAACCCTCACCTTACTTCATCCCATCAGCAGGCACTGATCTCATCAGCACAGGAGGAAGAGGGCAGAACAGTAAGATGTTCTAAGAGACCACATTCCCATAAATTTTGTCACCAGGCTACTGCTATGATTCTCCTATTATTGGTTATTGCTAATATCTTGCTGTGATTAATCTATACACTAAACTTTATCATAGGGTGGATATGCATACGTCACACATATACACACACACAGACACAGGTACTGTCCAGGGTACCCACTGGATGTCTTGGGATTATCCCCCATGGCTGAAGGGGTCTACTGTACCTGAAGATCGATTTGGAATGGCAGGTGGTGATGGAGGCAGAGGTTAGACTGATGTATCTATGCCCCAAGGAGCACCAGCGATCCTGCTGGCCACCAGAAGCTGGAACGGGGAAGGAAGGAGCCTTCAGAAGGAGCATGGCCCTGCCAACACCTAGTTCTCCAATTCTAGTCTTCATACCTGTGACAGCATACATTTCTGTCATTTAAAGCCATCCAGTTGTGCTACTTTGTTGCAGAAGTCCTAGGAAGTCAGTGTGGCATCCAGGTTAATCTATGCGCCCTGACATACTTTCATTTCTTGCTTAAGGAGCCAGGACACATGAGGATGCACATATTAGGGTTGTATCAAAATTCAGTTTCAGTCTCAGTGTTTATTCAAATTGTTCTGCTTGATTTTGTCTTCCCTCACTCTTTTGAAAACTTAAACATTGACTACCAGCTTACAGTTCATTTCCGGCCCCCTTGAACATGTCTGATCCCAGTGAACTTGTGAACGATTGTGTTGCCATCCAGTCTAATCAGTGCGATACCATTAATAACATGGGCAATCATATTATTTCCAGCTACTCTTAAGATCTTAATAGTCACTTTCAAATTTAAGCATTCTAATGTAACAGCGAATCTTGTGTTTGTGCAAGGTCAAAAAGAAACTATCATGCAGCTGAAGTCTGTGTGTGTGTGTATGTGTGTGTGTGTGTGCGCGTGTGTGCGTGCGCATGCGCGCGCACGTGTGTGCCACGTGTTTCTCTGTATAATTATATAATTACAGGAGTAAGAGGCTGAACTAACTAATGATGATTGTGAAAGCCTATAGGCTGCAGGTGTTTCTTCAGGAGACTTTGAAACAGAAATTTGAGTTCAGGGAGTTACCTGGGGACCCTCAGGATCCACAAGCATAGGGGAGAGAAGGGGACAGGACTGGCGGTGTCGGGAGTTGAACCTCTGTGTTGTCATGAAAAAGGCCTCGGGCCAATCCCATAGGCCTCCTGAGTCAGGGAAAGGGGACCAGGCCTTACAATACACATCAACCTGTTAAAAGAAAAAAAAAAAACTTGATAGAATTATTTTTTTAAATTTTTATTAATACGTGTTTGCCATGCATAATGAACACATTAGTCGTTGGGTTGATACATAAACATATCACATCTTAGTTCTCTATACTTCGCTTCCCCTCCCTGCTTGCCTTCTCCCTCCATCCCTAAATCCCCTAGCAGAAAGCCAGACAAACTAAATCTAACAGCGTTTATTTAAGCAAAGAATGATTCATGAACTGGGCATCACTCAGACCCAGGAGAGGGTTGGAGAGCTCCACCCAGCAAAGCGAGCAGTGAGCTTTCACAGGCAAAGGCCGAAGCAGAGCAGAGATTCCCCCTGACTGCTACCGCTGGATGCCTGTTTTGGCAGGGAGGGGCACAGAATGATTGGCTAGCTGCTGGTGATTGGCTGAAGCTGAGCTGTTCGTGACAGGCTGAAACCTGGCATGTGTTACCAAAACATACCATAAAGTTAGTGCCATGGTAAATGTGTCTCCCACAAAGCAGAGTGGAGGGTGGGGCCTGAGGAAGCTGTTTGGATCATGAGGATTCCACCCTCTTGAAGGGATCAGTGTGGATTTTAAGAGGGCTTGAGGCTGCAAGGCCAATTTCTCTTGTCTTCTTTTGCCCTCTCACATTCCACCAGAGGATGACAAAGCAAGAAGGCCTCTCCAGACACCAGCAGCCTGATGGTGGGCTTTGCAGGATGATGAGGAGCAAATTAATTAATTTCTCTCTGTCTCTGTCTCTGTCTGTCCGTCTGTTCTCTGTCTCTGTGTCTGTCTGCCTCTCTCTGTGCGTGTCTGTGTGTCTGTCTCTGTCTCTGGTTTTGGTGTAGTTCTATTCTAAGCTAGGCTGCAGTTTGTAAGGTAGTACAGAGACAGCCTTAGTCCCATGACCGCCTGCTTATTTTCTTCTGACAGACCCCTCTCTGGATGTGAGCTGACTGGGAAGGAGCTGTGACCTTGGGAAGGCAGCTGCCTTCCTCTGATGGCTTCTTTGGGAT
>PVLD010022685.1:0-28841 GCA_004027595.1 Dinomys branickii
AAACACTGTGGTACAACCAACTTTTCCTCCTTTAACTTTGGGTGTTGAGTATTTTGTCTCAGCCAGGCAAATAGTAACTAAGGCACCCAGTATTATGGTTCATATGTCTCCAAAAGCATCATGTGCTCAACAGTGGGGCATTTGAAAGGTAAGTGGATTAAGAAGTGGTATAGCTGAAGAAGGTGATTTCTGGTTGCAAGGGAAAGATCACTGTAGGTATGACCTAGAGGAGTTTATCTCTCTTCTTAGCTCCTCCCCTGACTGCCTCTGCTTCCTGTCTTCCATGCCTTTGTGCCATGCCACCCTGCTTTGGAGCCAGTAGACTATGGACTCCTCTTCCCCTATCATGAAAATTATGTCTGGAGAAAGCGTCATGAAATTTTCTTTGTAAGCTGAATAACATGCTTTCAGTAAAGCACTAAGTGCCAAGGACGGAGCTGTGACTGAGCACAGGAGAAGTGTTGCAGAAAGGGAAGGGGGATTATAAATTCAAATTTTATGCTCTTTGGGATTCCTCTTGGGTTTGGTTATGCTTCAGGACTCAGTAATCCAACCTATGTACAGCAAGAACTGGGTAGCGAGTGAGGAAGACAATAGGAGGGTGAACAGCAGTATCCTTTTCTTTCCTTTCCTTTCCTCTGGAGTTCTACACACAGGTGCACATGCCAGGAGTGAGGGAAGAGGGAGAGAGGACAACCAGATCTGAATCTAACATCTTACACAAGCTGCCACGTGTTTCAGAACTCTCTAGTCTTGTTGTGGAACGGTCAACTGAGGGGTGTAGTACGCTAAACAATGACCACTAAGTCTATTGGGTCCTAATTCTGGCAATATGTAAATGTACTTTATATGGGAAGAGGTCTTTGCAGATGTGATTAAATTAAGAATATAGACATTATGAAATGAAACTAAAATGCTCACAAGTAATGGGCAACTTGGGTATGTGAAAGGAGAAGGGAAAGAAGGGGAAATCATGTATGTATGTATGTATATACAGGATAGCTAACAGTTGTACTAATGTCTTCTATTGCTTTACTGAAAGCCACAGTTAATGATTACTTGTTTGATCATTATTGCGTGTCTCTATTTCTTTTCCTGAGAAACCACTTTGAAGATCTCAATAGTAACACAACAACCATTGTTAATTTCCTACCACTTTGTCTGTAACTCTGTATTGGTTGTATTGTTCTCATGCCATTTCGTAAATGGATATCTGTTGGTTAATATGTTTTCTTCTTTTATTTTTAAAATAAAAACAAAAAAAGAATCTCGAGATGGGGAGATTATCCTGGATTATCCAGATGGACCCTGTATGTAATTACAAATGTCCTTGTAAAAGAGAGCAGAGGGATATTAGACACAGAGAGTGATGTGACAATGGAAGTAGCAATGCTGAAGGTGCTGTATTGCTGACTTTGAAGACGGAGGAAAGACAACATGAATCAAGGACCATAGCTGTAAAAACTAGGAAAGACAAGGGCATAGGACCGGTAGAGGAAGTATGGCCCTGTTGCCAATTTAGTTTTAGCCCAGAAAAACTGATTTAAGGTTATCTGATTTTAGAGCATTTTCATCATCCCCAAAAGTAATCATGTAGTCATTATTTTAAATTTAATTTTTGGTAAATTCACAAAATTAAGTTTAGACATAAAAGTCTAGTTTATATTCCTTTCCCTTCTATCCTTGTCCTCTCTTCCTTTCTCTTCTTTTAAAAAAAAAAATTTTGTCCAATCTTTCTTTCCTTTTTATAAGCAAATATATATATTCTTCTCAGATTTTCTAAGTTAATTAGAATAGTATATATACTTTTCAAATGTGAATTTTTTCACTTAATAATATATCCTGCAGTCATTCTAAAGCAATATTTAGAGATATTTGTTATTGCTTTTCACAGTTTAACTGCTCTGAGTTGTGTAGGTATACCTTAGTTTATTTAACCAATCTCTTAATAATGGACGTTTAGTAAAACGTGAAAGATTTATATGATCTGAAGAGAAACCAGAGTATGATGATGGACATTTAGATATCTCTAGTCTTTGCTATTATAAAAGGAGCTGTCACAAGTATTGTTTTGCACATATCTTTTCATGTTTTGCAAATGTTTATAGGAGACTCCCAGAAATGAGTTTGCTGAAGAAAACAGGTCTAATTAGAGAACATAGTACTGACCTTCTTAGCAAACGTAGTTTTATTATTTTTACTGTACACTCAATTTCCTCTTGAAAAGGTACAAATAATATCTGAGGAGATAGGATTTTAATTTTCAAATCAACAAATTCTGGGTTTATTTTATGTTAAAACAGGTTATTTGAGAATTATTAGAAGGAAGAAAATAAGAGAAAAGCGGAGGAAGAATAAAGCAGATAATGGAGGGGTAAAAAATAAAGCATGTTATATGTGTCAAAGCATTTCATATGTGTCGTAGTCACTTTTGGCTTCACTGGGACAAAATATCCACTACTCACAATTTCAAAGAGGAAAGATTTGTTTAGCCCTATGGATTTTAGAGGATTCAGCCCAAAGGCTGTTGCCTCCAAGGTAGGAAAGGCATGGGAGAAGGGTCTGGCAGAGGAAAGCTGCTCATGTCATGGTGACCAGCAAGTAGAGAGGGAAAGGAGGAGCCAGAGTGAGACCCCCTTCCAGGCCAGGACCTTAATGACCCACCTCTTCCAATCAGATTTCACTTCTTAACAACAAATTTAGCTTCCTTATGATCCAATCATCCAAAAGCCTCAGCTCTGAATCATGAGCCTTTTGGGGGGAATAGTCTATATCTAAACCATCATATGCTTCCAAAAGACTCATGCCAATCTCATTATGTAAAATGAATTTAATATATTTCTGGGAGTCCCCAAAGTCTTAATAGTTCCACCACTGCCAGAAAGTCCTACTCCAAAGTCTCCTCTGAGATGCAAGGCAAACTCTTAGCTGTGAGCCTCTATAAAAATAAAAATGTTAAATACTTCCAACACAAAATGGCAGAGGGCAAAGGTTCTCATTCTGAAGAGGAGAAATAGGGGGCTAGAAAGGAACTGGATCTAAGCAAAACACAAACCCAGCAGTGCACATATTAAATCCTATAATTCCATGTTCAGCACCTAGAGGAAGTTGTGGTGAAATGTGAGCATCAAAGGGCTTGGGCAGCTCTGCCACTATGGCATTTCTGGTTGAAGGATTCAAGATCTCTCTCTTGGAGTGGTTCTGCTAAATGCTTGTGGCTTTCTTCAGCCAACATACTATATTTAAGGAACTTCTAACTTGCTGTGGTCTCCCCTACACTTTAAGCTTCACTCTCACAGTTTCATGCACTGCTTAGCCTCCTAGGCATTCTTCTGTAATGTAAGTGGAAGCCTCCCGGAGTCCACAGCTCTTGCATTCTACCTATCTGTGAAATCACCATCGTGTGAATGGCATTACGGTCTGCCACAAGATTGAGCAGTAGCCAGGATCTTTTGGGTCATAGTTGCAAAGGCCTCTGAAGGCCAGATGGCTGAGAACTGTAAAATGAATTGTAGGAATCCAATTCCCATGGTGACCCTTCTGGAGCAAGGCACCAAAGGAGTTTCTCGTCAAATGAAAGCTTTACAGGTTTACTCTCTTGGAGCTAAACAGTGGAGTTTTCATGATTCCTGAGATGCCCTTAAGCCATCTTTTCTATTTTCCTGATACAAAGTACTTGATTTCTTAATGCTAATCTTCTTAGCAACTAAACTTTTCATGGCTCTAACTTTGGAGGTGCTTTCTTTTTTTGAGATGGCAAACATTTCAAGTACATTTACTCTGCCATTCCTTCCTAAAAGCTGCCAGCCATACCCATGCCACAGTTTGAATGTTGGCTGCTTTGAAATTTCCTCGACTAGATTAATTAGCTCACCACCCTTTATCTCAGTCTTCTCAAAAATCTCAGGACATTCGCAAAATGAAGACATATTTTCTGCCAGGGTGTAAAGCACATGGCCTGTAGTCTAACTGCTAATGGAAGTTCCCAACAGATGCCTCCTCAGCCTGACCTTTACTGTTTGCATTTCTATCAGCATTCAGCTCTTCTGCACTCTAAACAGAATCTTCCAATATTGTTTGTTTACAGCCCTCAAGAGCTTCTTCAGCTGGCATCTTCAAACCTTTCCAACTTATCTTGTAAGCCAATTCCAAAGCCTTCTAAACCACATGGTCAGGTACAGTCACAGAAATGACCAACTCTGAGTACCAAAATCTGTCCAACTCACTTTCCTCTTCATTAGTACAAAATAAGTGACATCCACAACTTAAAGGAGAACAGGTTTAATTTTAGAGGGTTTGGTCCATACCTGGCTTGCTACAAGGCAGGAAGGCCATGGTGGAAGGGTCCAGCAGAGGAAAGCTGCTTGGGACATGGCAGCCAGGAAGCAACAAGGGAGGATCCCGGGAGGGAGCTACACCCTTCTAGGTCACCCCAGCAAACTTCCTCTTCCAACCAGACCTCACCTCCTAATAGCACATTCAGGTTTGAACTTAAGAGGATTAATCCACCGAAGAATGTAGCATACCCATGATTCAATCATCTTCCAAAAGCCCACCTTTGAACTCATTAGCCTTTTGGGAACCATTCTAGGCCTAAACCATAACATACGCACATACCAAGTGAAACCCATTTTTTCTGTATCAATATAACTAATGTGCACTAATAAAAATAATATAGATGATAGTGAAAATGCAAAATTAACAGGCATTTTTTCTCAAAGATTGGGAATATCATTTTCTCATTAAAAACTATGGTATATACAAATTCTAACTACTAAAAATGGATCATATTTATTAGAAAGCTGCTGGATCATTCCATGAATTATCTTCCACTTAGGCTATGAGTATAGAAGGATGTTATAGCATTAGTAGACTTATTCTTTCTGAAAAAGAGATAATGTCCTGGTATGGGAAGTCAGTATTGTGCTTTACTAGTATTTCTTTGATCCTTTCAAATAGCATTTAAATGAAATATTTTTCTTTATTTTTTATCTAATTTTATAGACCCTCAACTTACTAGCCTGCCCCTTCACACAACTTTTGAGAAATGGAAAACGTTTCATTACTTTTAAACTTTCAGACTCACAGAGGTGGAAGACGCTGTACAGAGAACAAAAGTACCCAAATCATGTATTATTTATATGACATTCAAAGAGGGCACTCCAGCAAAATAATCATAACAGACCATGAGTTAGTAGAAAAATATTCATGTTTGAGCAATATCTGTATTTACTATTTTCTCTGTGAACATTTTATTCTTATGCCTCACCTTTATGAGCAGTAGCTGGAATCACTTGCAAACCCCATTGTTCATTCTCATGGTCCTCCTACAGAGGTTTGGTAGGTTCAAATTACAACACCGAAGTTTCCCAGATGGAGATATATAAATGCCCACTGTGTCTACCACACAACACAGATTGGGTTTTGACTGTGTAATGATTAAGACTTGGTACTGACAGTTTAAGAAAGAAAAAAAATTTGTCACCTTCATTTTTCCCTCATCTATCCCCAGAAAGATGAGATGGCAATAGTTAATAGCGTTCTGTGTTACCCCGATGAAAGTAGTTAGTGATCAACCGCCTTCTTTCCATCAAAGTGCTAAGAGAATGTAAGAAGCCATTTTAATTATACCAGTTTAATTGTTGAGTTTCTTAAATATATTTTTATACCAACATTTTTGCCTAAGGTATTTCATTCAAGGTATGCTAACTAAAAGTCAAATTCTATGGTTCAAAGAATGGGATGGTCTATGTCCAACAATGGAAGTGATTTCACTATCAGTGCTCACAGAACTGAATGATGTAGCCAATGACTGAGTAATAAAATGTATATGAAGATCTTAACACTACCTACAGGCATTATACTTGATAATGACTGAATATATTAGAATGCTTTATACTGTTATCATCAGTGTATGTAATTTGTATATGTAAGGATTAGAGTAGTTTAAAGAACTTGGTTATGGACCCTCGTGTCTTGAAAAATCAACCTTACCCAAAAGAATAGAAAAGGCCATTGGCTACTGGTAGGTGACCTCTAGGCCCTGGAATATCAGGCCTGAGAGGAATGTGTTTACCAAGATACTTTGATCACAAGACAACTTGTTATTGTTTCTGATGGAGGCTTTGGGCTATGTAGTATCAGTTCTACCTCTGGAAAAATAAGGTCAGACATGCAGGTACTATGTGACTGAGTTTCACTCAAAACTGTCCATAACCTCAGGTAAGCTCTCCTGATCAGTGACGCTCTATACCAATGATGACAAACCATTTAGAGACTGAGTGCCCAAACTGCAATCCCCCAACCCACTTGTTTATTTCAAAGTGCCAAAACTGCCATTAAACCTGAATATTCCTTTGAGCCATTTCTTTGTTTTGTTTTTGTCTTTGTTGTTGGTATTTTGCTATTGTTCTTTTTTTTATTATTCTCTTTAAAATGAAAAACCCTGAAAACTGAAATTTTTCATTTAGAGGAAACAACTCATGCACTTGGCTTGCACGCCAGTAGAGAAGGCCCTGCATGCCTACTGCAGCATAAGTGCCATAGGTTCATCCCCACTGCTTGGTACATATTTTCATGCATTAACATGGAGAAAGCAATGCTCTTCTGTGACTCCACACACAGAGGGACAGAGGGTAGTGAGATCTCTGCATCTGGTAATTTTCCTTATCTGCTTTATGCACTTCCTCCCTTGGTTGATTTAAATCTGTATGTTTTCCGTGCAATAAACCATAACTGAATGTAGAAGATTTTGGCAAACTCTCAGAGTCCTTCAGGTAAATTATTGAACCTGAGCACATTTGGGAGAGCCCCCTGAACTTGAAATTAGTGTCAAAAGCAAAGGCAGTCTTGTGTGAAGTGCACTTGCTCTACTTCATCCTTAGCTATAACTTCCACAACTTCACTGTACACTGTTTAAAGTCTCTGCAACTTGGCCTCCTTGCAGGCATAAGTGTGACACTGGACTGACTGAAGGATTGGTGATACTCTTAGCCCACATCATATAGTCTCCCTATTGCATGTCTTATTTACTTTTCTTGTTGTTGAGGCAAAATACCTGACACCCATTGTTAAAGGAGAAAAGGCTTATGTAGCTTACAGTTTGCAGAGGTTTCAGTTCATAGTTGGTTGGCTCCAAAGTAGGGTGGGATGGTAGAGGGGCGTCACACAGGAGAAACTATCCCTGGCAAATAGAACAGGTAGAAGAAACAAGCAAGCAAGCTAGTGACAAGCCACAGTTCTTTATGCCCCTGACATCTTACCCAGGCTCCTCCCATTAGGGAAGGTAGCACTCACACCCTTAGTCCTAGCATCACACTGTAAATCAATCCCAGCCTCACAAGGCCTCGGTCCAGCCATCTTCAGAAAGCCCCACCTATGACTGCATGAGGCTTTGCAGGGACATTCAGATACAAATTATAGCAGCACAACATGTCTAGCTCCTTAAGCTATCACTAAACTACTTGTTTTCCATGACATCAGTAGAGCTAGCCAGTGCATGATCCAGCTTTTAAACTTTTCCATAAAACTGTAACTATTAAAAGAAAATCAGTACAGTGGATCCCTGAATTACAATGATTTGACATATAATATCTTCATTTTACAAAGGTGCAAAAGTAGTATTCATTCAGTAGAAACGGTAGCTCAAGTTTGAATCTTCTCCAGTACTGATGCTATATGGAATGATACTCTTTCATGATTCTGGGCAGTGGCAGGTGAGTTCCTAGTCAGCCATGCAATCACAAGGAGATACAGCTGCCAAGCTGCAGTGCACAGTATTGCTAACCCAGGATGGCTGGTAGCTTTGGTGTATTCAATGTATTTTTGACATGTATGCATCTCTTCATGGATTTATTGGGACATAACCTCATCACAGGTCAAGGAGCTCTATATACATTCATAGCAAACTGTGGTAGCTCATACCTCAACAACAGGTAAAAAGGAAGAAAAATTGAGAAAGATATAAGTCAAACATAGATGTGAGTTCAAAAACGTCTTGATCACTCTTCTACTGATACTTTTACTCCATTCAAACTCTTTACCTGAGAGAATTTCTTCTTTATCTCTCACTTTAGAATATAAAAATTCTTAGCTTTGGTCGCTCCAAAGTTTCCAAAAGACAGACACAGTGCAACACTCACATCTTGTCTCTGAGAGGAATTGAGACAAAAGTTTTCCATCAAAAATCTGTATTATTTTTATTGTTTTTGTCTTTGTTATTATTTTGTTTTTGTTTTCTTTAAAATAAAAAAAAATTCTTATCAAAAAAAGAGATTTTTCCAAGGCAAGGTTCTAGTTTCCCCCTTTTAAATCCTTATGAGATACATTCTTTTTCTAAGTGGAGATGCTTTTGTAAATCCTTTAATTAAAGGTCATGTGTTTTAAAGCACTGATCCTTACCAAGAAACTAATAAGCTAGATATTGTGACAAATGTCCAAATGTAGTCCAGCTTTTGGAAGCCTGAGGCAGAAGGATCTCTCAAGTTCAACTCCTGGCTGGGCAACTTAATTTCACCTTGTTTCAAAAATATATATATAGATCACCAGGAATGTAGCTCAGTGGGAAGGCTCTGGATTCAATTCCCCTGGTACTAAAAGAGAGAGAGAGAGAGAGACAGAGAGAGAGAGAGAGAGAGAGAAAGGAAACAAGCAACACTCTCACACCAAAATGAACCTCATTAAGACAGAATTCTTAGAGGATATCATTTTTGATACTCTAGGTATGGAAAGCAAGCCACTAAAAGTCAGTAGATTATATTTAATCTACATACCTATAAGCATCAATGCCTGCAGAAATTGCTGGACTTACTAATGTACATGATGCTTTATTGTGGATGAAACTCTAACTGAGAATGCTATGCAATTTACTAAGTACACATACCACAAACTAAAACAGAGATTTGCACATGGGTTGCATGTTAGAATCACTTGTAGAGATTCTCAGAATAGAGACATCTGGACCCCTTCCCCCAGAGATTCTTCTTCTATTGATTTTTATTGGAACCCAGCCTTTGGCATTTCTTCAAGCTTCCATGATAACTTTAAGCACAGCTAGCTATAGAAGCCACTGCGTTGAAGCATGTACAATAGATTTAAAGCCAGACTCTTTCTCCATCTCAACTAACAACTATGCTAGGTTTCATTCCACAGAGCCCAAACCAGGTAGAAACTAGTCTGAAATCTATTCTGTGCATCTAATCACTGAAAGTTCTTAAATCCTTCCTTTTGGCCCCATGAATAGTGGGCCCTAATTATGTCTCTATATCTCTAAGCTGTGCACTTGGTCCAAATCACCTGCAAACTTGTGTTCTTGGCTCTGGTGGCTAAGGGTCTTTATGCACACAGTACCAAGTGGAAATATTTAGAGCTTCTTTGGTGGGAAGAACAATTTCCTCCTGCATTCTGAAGAGAAAGTAGGTCTCCTATTAGTGTGCATCATTACTTTCTAGGGGTGACACAATTCAAAGCCTTTCCCTACTGCAAGTTTGGAACATTATTGCTTAATCTTTTCATCTCCAAAATGTGGAACTTCTTTGTCCTCTGTGTAACAAAGGTTGTTGGAGAGAAAGTAAGGGTGTCAGAAGCTGATTCTTCTGTGCATATAAAAAAGTTCATCTTTTTTGAATTAAGAAAATGTTTCCTTAGCAACTATGCACCTATATTACTCATTTCTCCTACCTTGAAGTTCAATATTTGTTTTCAGCCTTTCCTGTGTTTATTAAAACAAAATTCATTCTTCTTTCAATTAAGTAGTTGTGGCATGATTTCTATGTGCAATACTGCCCATCCCAAATCCTGCGGAATTCAAAAGTTTGAGAATGCAGCTCTTCGGAGAGCATTTGTGAATGTCATTCATTGAATGTGTCATTCAGTGAATGACAGATTCTCTGGTTCCTATTTTGTCTGTTGCTTCTGACTTTCGTACCTTTGGCTTTCCCAAAAAATTCTGCCCTCTTTGTAGCTCTGAATCTTGGTGCATAGGGCTGTATTTTGCAGAAAAAGTTGCTCCTATTGCAGATTCCTGGAATCCATGGGGAAGTCAACCTCGAAGCCTCTGTCTTAGGATAGAGAGCCTGCTTTTCCACTGTCAGGACAGAGAGCAAGATTTCAACCAGTGAGGACACAACTCTGCTACTCCAAGTGCACTGAGGTTTAAGTGAAGCTGACTCCATGGTAGCCTCAGGAATGTACATGAGACTCAGGACTAAGCCAGACACAGCACAAACTGTACAACGCCTTATACTTGGGGATGGAGCAAGACTACCCAGGTTTGACTCTCTGCTTTACCACTTATTAGTTCTGAAATAAAATAACAATGCTTATCACATGGGCAAAGTGCTTATAATCATGCCTGAAATACTTCAAGAGTTTAATAAATGTTATTTTTCACTGCTCTTCCATGCACCTGCCCATATACTTACTTCAGGGATAAGCAGATGACCAAGGTGAACCAGGGAGAATGAGGATTAAGACTTCTCTTAAGGGTTTTGGAGATGGCTCTCTTTTGTTCTGTTTCTTGCTGATCTTAAATCAGGAAGATGTAGATCCAAAGCCTTCATTTTTCACTCTCTGAACATGGGGCCCACATCTAAAACAGAGCAAATAAATATAGAAATAACAGCTCCTGATGACACAGTTGATGCTCCTGTGCTTACCAGTTAGCAAAGCCTGAGCCCACACTGATACTTCCATTTTTCATTTGTTCATGACAGTCTAATCTCTCTTTGGTTTCAAGCCTGTTTTTATTCTCTCTTTCTCTCTCTCTCCCTCTCTTTCTCCCTCTCTCTCTCTCTCTCTCTCTCTCTCTCTCTCTGTCTCTCTCTGGAACCTGGAATTGAACTCAGGACCTTGCACTTGCCTGGCAGGTGCCATGCCACTGAGCTATGTCTCTGTTCTCTGGTCTCAAGCCAGCTTGAGCTGCTTTTCCTGTCACTTTCAGTCAGAAGAGCTTAACTGATTCAGGAGTCAAAGATTAAATGTCTTTAAATAGCAAAATATTTTCCAGTATCCCTCAAACTGCACTACCAAAGTGATTATTTACATAGAAAGCCTGACTCACTTAGCACTTCCCGTAGCTGGGGAGTGCGGGAGGGAAGAGGAGTGGATCGAAGACCATATAGGAAGCCCAACTTTCAATTTAGGATCATTTGAGAAAAGTTTACCTACAAAGAGATAAGTTATAAAAGTATGGATAGGATATCACAGACAGGACCACTAAGAATAAACATAACACATGACTGGGTTCAAAACAGCTATTGCCATTACTAGTATTATAGGAAAGGGGAGAGAGTGAGAATGTAGAATATTGGAAGGATAGAGTCATGTACAGAAAGGTAGCTATGAAAAAACTTGCCCGCCAGCATGGCTGCAGATTTTAGCAGGTCTCCTCACTGACAAAATTGGAAGGAACACAGCAAAGAACAGAGAGGGGTAGAGGGTGAATCAGGAGAGGCAATGGAAAGATCCCAGCCAAAAGACACTGGCAGAGCTGTGTTACTTGAGATTTGCCATGAAACCCTAAAATGTTAAGTTTTACCACATTTGATTCTTTGGTAAGATCGCATGAGAAGCTCATGGAAAGAGCTAATTTTGAAGGACTACAGAGAGACTGTGACGGGATGTTTTGGATTAACCTTACTTTAGAAAAGAGACTGTGATGGGATGTTTTGGATTAACCTTACTTTAGAGAACAATGCAGAACTTGAAGCTGTCCTCAGAAAAGCAGTGGTCATAAAAATAACTTCAGTAAATGGGAATTTTTATCAATGCAAATGCATTATAAAGGGAGTGGGAAATATAATAAAAGGAGTGGGGAAATAAATATGGTTCTTAAGCTAAATGCAATATTATGTCCCCATGCAAAGGACTGGGTTATGGTCATGTATTTACATACTGATAGGGTTATTTCTAAAACACACTATTAGGTAAAAGGTATGTTAATAAAACAAGGAATTAAAACTTTTTAGTTTTTGTACATTCTTATGTTAAAAAACAGGTTATTAAGAAAATTTCTCTCTCTGTCTCTGTCTCTCTCTCTCTTCACTTTCCCCCTCTTGTTCCTGGGGCTGGGGATTGAGTTATGTCCCCCCCATCCTCAGCCCTTTTTATTTTATTTTTCATTTTATTTTGAGACAGGGTCTTCCTAAGTTACCCAGGCTGGCCTAGAACTTGCATTCCTCCTGCCTCAGCCTCCAGAGAAACTAGAATTACAGGCATGTGTAATTGCACCCAGCTGTGATCGTTACACAGATGCATTAAAGATTTTTATTATGCACAGATATATTAAAGATTTTACATATGTCATTAACAATGAAGGAACAAGGACAATGTTACAAGTAACCCAAAGACAAATCCAAAGTGCAGACACATTTATAGATCGAGAATGTTAAAACACGTGTAGAAATTCAGGCAAAATCAGTTTCTTCCTAGACTTCATTGCATGTCTACAAGCCAATATCATTTTACATTCTAGCTCCAACTTACATAATTATATAATCACTCAAAAGTAATGAAAAACACAAAGCTGTATAAATGCATAGTCAAATAATCCAGAAAGGTGTGCTTTAAACTAAGATTTCTCAACTTCTGTACTACCGACATTATGAGCTATATAGTTTGGGGGGAAGGGCCTATCCTGTGCATCGTAGGGGGCAGAGCGCCGCAGAAACTGCAACAACTAAAATATATCCATGTATTACAAGATGTCAGTGGGGGTGGGGAGCAAAATTGGCCCCACTGAAGAATAGTTGATTTAAACAAGGCATACTCTACAACTGAAACACAATTTTGTGTGTGTGTTTGGTGCTGGGAGTGGAACTCAGGGCTTTGCACATGCTAAGCAACTATTGCACCATCCATGTTTATGCTCAGCCCCCGCATGGTTTCTTAGTTTTGTTCTTCTACCTGGAATGTTTATTTCCCTTATCTCTTTTTGGCTCTGTCCTTCACTTTCTTCAAATATTTGCCCAAATGTCATTCCTTCCAAGACAACTCCCTCATTACCCTGTGTGAAATAGAGCCTACTGCCCAATTACCCTCTGCTTTTGCTATGCCCTGCAGTTCTTTGTGTTATTGCCCAGGTTCACTCTTCTCTGTAGCACACACTCTCTGAGGGCAGAAACTTGTGGAATCAATAAAATCAATCAATATATGAACTGATAGAACCAAGAAAGATTTACACCAAAAGGAAATAAACAAAGAAATAAAATACAAAAACGAGCATGATTGATAGATGGATCATTTTTCCTTTTCGCTGAAATGAAATAATCTCTTGAAACATCAGGAAGGCATGAACTTCCACACTGCCAGTTCTTTTGAGTTAGACTGGCCTTTGCTTCCGTGTGACTGGAAGATTGGTGAAACGAAATTACTTAAATTAATCTGAGCTCGAGTCAAAGTGTTTTACTTATTAGTGAGAAAACTAGCAGATGGATGCCAGTTTGAAAAAAAGGTTTAAAGGGCTCAAGCATATGCTCTGAGGACTGGTCCCCACACAGCTCAGTTGCTAAGTAATGATGCTGGTTTCTTTCACAGGTGCTCATCTTATCATAGCCCCAAGCCAATCATGTTTTTAATCAGGTGGCATGGGTTAATATTTAGGACACAGTGCCTTCATAATTATATTTCCATATAGCTAGGCATGAGCCATTAATCAGAAATAAGTAATGTGCATTAGCTACATTCTATGATGTAAACAATAAACCAACTATCTGTGGCTATCACTTAGATGTATCAAGTAACAAGGTTTTATCCCCTGACAAAGAGGCAATTAGTGCAATGGCTCCAAACAGTGCCTCACAAAAGTGAACCAATGTAGACATAGTTCTTCCTTTCTTTCAAGCAGAGATGATCAGATTTCTCTAGCAATCAATGACATTGGACACACAGTTTGCTTAAACATATTTTGGGAAATATCTTTTCTCTTAGGATTCATTAAATTTTCCAACCACACAGCTCTCTTTAAAATACTGTGACATCTGTTCATACTGCACACTGAGATGTAATTGGCCTTTATTCAGGTGTAATTGATGATTTACATTATTAAGTCTGCCTCTGTTTTGGCTCATTAGTCTGGGACAATTGAAGCTGACATTAACACAGAGGCAAGATTTAGGTCACTAATGCTGCCTCCTCCTTTCAGTAGCTCAAAGCAGATTAGTTCACCTCTTTATGCAAACCTTACTTACCTTTAAAATGGGGGGAACAATGGAATTTGTTTTAAAGAATTGTTACAATTACTGAAACAACAACAACTCTAAACAACTAAAGCTTAACAGATTTAAAGGTGATTGTCTTGATAATCCTTACTGTGTCTAAATTAAGTTCCAATTATCAGCAAAAGGTGAATGTAATAAATTTTTTCAGGGACTTAATGGTCCTTGTGGTCCAATATTAGAACCTGAGACATACAGAAACTCCAACTTGAGAAATACTGCTTTTTACCAAAATGCCATGTATGGATGTAGCCCTGACAAGTAAACATAAAAGGATGCTATAATTATAATCTTTTTAATGCAAAGGTGGAGGTAGGAAGATAATAGCACATTTCCTAGATTCCTTTAACAAGCGCACCACAGCCCCTGAATAGTACTGCTCAGACATTTCTATATATATTTTCTAACTATAGCAGCTGCTAAAGCAGCGTTTATGTCCTGCTTGTAATACCCCTGCCTAGCAGAGACCATTTTCCCAGAACATGCCACAAATCTCAGCAGGTGTGTTCTGAAAAGACTTTCCCCAGAGAGATCAGGCTTACTTCAGAGAGCACAGAGCATTGTTTGCCTGGGGATGGGAGCTCAGAGGCCTGAGGCTGTCCGGAACAGCAGCTCCCTCTGCCTGCCAGAAACTGGAGTCTGATCTGACCCATCTCCACCTCCTGTCCCCTAGGGATCCCCATCATGTCTGCTCCCACGGTGCCTTGCCTAGCATCAGATTGGTCCCCTGCCATCAGCCAGCCCCGATCGAGTAGCCTTTGCTCCTGCCTCTCAGCTTCCTGCTCTCACAGGTGATGCCAGCTAAGTCCCAGAAATGTCAGCTGTTGTTGACAGTTTGAGGATTTGCTCAGAATCAGGGTATTTTATTTTACCTATTTTGTTTCGTTTTAGTGCGGGGGAATGAATGTAGGGCTTTAAACTTGCTAAATGCATGCTTTACCATTGTGCTACCCACCCAGCCCAGCACTGGTCCTTTTTGAAAGCAAAGCGAGGGTGACAGCCCCAAGATTCAGGCATAAGAAAGCCTCATTTTAGAAACAATCTTTCCTGAGCTTTGGTTTTTCAAAAAAAGAATGTGAATGTACCTCTATTATAAACTTGATGAGAAAATTAAATGGGTTTAAAGGTGATAAAATAAAACAATAAGAAAACATGTAACATGTGATATGAAGTACGAAGTGTGATGATATCAAACCTTTAAAATGATGACCAGAAAATAGAAGAAAACTAAAACAAAATGTGGCTAGAAATTGCTAAATTAGTGGTCCTCAAATTTATCTTTGTTCCACAGAAGACTTGTTAAAACACAGGTCACTAGTAGACCCCACCCCTGATTTTCTGATTATTCAGGCCTGGGTTGGGGCAAGAATCAGCATTCTCACACAGAGGTTCCAGGCGCTGCTGCCACTGCTGACTCAAGGACCACACTTTGAGAAACTTTGCTCTAATAAAATTCTCCATCATGGTTGTTATTTGTGCCATTATTGTCAAAGTGGCCAACGTACAAAAAAATGATAAGTAGAGTTAATGTGGTTCCAATCAAAATACTGTCAGGATTTTTCATGAACTAGAGAAACAGATTCTAAAATTTATGTGGAACCAGAAGAGATCCAGAATAGCCAAGGCAATCCTGGGCAACAAAAACAAGGCAAGATGCATCATATTCCTAGCCTTCAATTTATACTACAAAGCTGCAGTGGTAAAACGAGCATGATACTGGCACAAAACAGACATGCTGACCAATCAAACGGAAGATGAAAAGCAGTTCCAAGCACCTTCAGCCATCTGATTACTGACAGAGGCCAATAATGTACACTGGGGAAAAGATAAAAAGATAGAAAAAAAATAGGAAAACATGAGTTTTTTTTCTCTTTAAAATCAAAATTTTAAAAAGATAGAAAAGACAGAAAATGATTTAATAAATGGTCCTGGGAAAGCTGTTATTCCATTTCAGAAGAATGCCTCTTTATATATCTCATCCTACGCTAAAATCAAACAACAATGGATCAAAGACCTGGCTATAAATTTTTTTTTGAAAAAAAGTGGTCAAAACTCTTGAAGGCATAAGACTTCTTGAGCAGAATCCAGTTTCATAAGACATATCAAAATCAACAAATGAGATTATATCAAATGCAAAGCTTCTTCCCAGTAAATAAAACAACCAACAGACTGAAGGGACGACCTGCAGAATAGCATAAACAAGATTTGCTAGCTACTTTTCAGATGTCATTGGGCACGTTGAGGGAGCTAGTTACTTTTCAGACAAAGGACTAATACTGAAAATATGCAAAGAACTAACAAAAATTGAACTCCTCAGAAGACCTAGTTGAAAACAGGCAACTGAATTAAATGAATAGACTCTTCTCAAAGAAGAAGTACAAATGCCCAATAGGCATATGAAAAAACGTTCAGCACCTTTGGCTATTAGAAAAATGCAGATGAAAAGAACACTGAGATTAACTTTACTCCAATAAGAATGGCTACTAATGAAAAATACAGAACAACAGGTGTTGGCAAGATGGAGGGGGGAGAAGAAATGCTTCTGTAATATTGGTAGAAATGTAAACTAGTGCAACTACTATGGAAATTAATGTAGAGATTCTTTAACAGAATGAAAAGGGAAATTCCATTTGACCCAGCTATATCTCTTCTGGGTATCTTCCTGAGAGAACTAATGGCGTCATGCAGCAGTGACACATGCACACCCATGTTGGCAGGGTATAACTCACAGTAGCTAAATAGTGGAAGCAGCCTAAATGTCTATCAATAGGTGAGTGAACAAAAACTGTGAGATATATATATATATATATTGCATTTGTAGGGAAACAATGAATCTTGGAGACCATAATGCAAAGTGAAATAAATAAGACACAGAGGTTAAACATCAGATGGTTTCTGTAATATAAGACACCCAAAATATAGCTAATTCACAATGCAAAATAAAAGAGCCATGTTAAGAAATAGGTAGACTCTGGAGATAAGAAGGGGACCTAGGGAAGGAGGAAGAGTGGTATGGAGGGAAGGAGAAATAAAAATGACCAAGATGTGTTATGTATATATACCAATTCCCTAAGGCCAATATGATTACTATGTGTCACAAATATATACTAATACAAATTTCTGTAAAACAAGTAAGAAAACAGCAATTATAGTACCATTGTTATCTTAAAAAAATATATATATATATATATGAACAAGAAAGTTCAAGTGGTATGTTCTAAAATATTAATAACATCTTTTATTAAAAATAGAATTCTCTAAAAATGTTTTAGAATGAGAAATAATAATGCTATATACTTTTGTGTGTACTTGTATGTGTATATTTATGAGGTACAATACAACATTTTGATCTATGTATACATTATAGAGTCAGTCAAGCCATTAGCACATTGAAAGCATCAATAATCTCTTTTACTGTAGTGAGAATCTTAAAAAATCTGTTGTAGCAATTTTGTAACACACAGTGCTACATTATTAATATGACTGCAAAAACTGTGATTGCCATGCACTGAACTAGATCACCAGAAGTTGTCCTTCTAGTCAAAATGAAAATGTGTCCCTTTAATCAACATCTTCCCTTTCTCCATCCTCTCAAACCCACAGGGTCTTTTCTGTTCTCTGTCTTAACAGGATCAACATTTTCAGACTCTACACATATATCACTTCTAAAGAAATGTATTTCTAAGCATAAAATTTAATCAATATATCAAACACTTTAAGCAAATGCCTATTGTTTTATACATGAGGCTGGATTTATTTACCATCTTCATCTCTATTGAGCCCCAAGATAATATTATGTTCATTGTGTCTTCTGTGGTGAATCTTTAAAAATATTACTTGAAGGTGCACTCAGCCACTTTCTGTTAAGAGAGTTTAGGACGTGACATAAATGTGCACTCCTTACAAAGATAGACACTTGCCTCTGAAATCTGAGCATAAGTCACTTCCCAGAAAAGCTCAGGCAATGCAGGGATTTCACAAATGACATTTCCTTTGTGTCAACATGACCTCTAGCTTCCTTTTCTGAAAGCTAATGTAAGTTCCAAGCTCAAAGTGGGCGGTGCTCTGAGACTGAGTTCAGTAAGGATTGTTTTACAGGTTAGTGCCAAAACATTCTGACAGGGTAGATTGAAATTGTAGCATTTTCTCTCACACAGTTACAAAAACTAAACTACTCATTTGGGTTCCCTCTCTGCACACACATATGTATGACATACATTCATGCAGATATATACGACTGTAGACAATATAATGTTTTGGATACTTACAGGATGGCTCCAGATAACTGATTTACTCAATTTGGTGATGCTTTTTTATCTACTGAAAGAGAAAGCATACACTTTTATAAAAATGAGTTGGGCATGGGCAGTTGTATACAATCCATTTTATACCAAAACTGAATTTTTATTTTATGTAAAAAAAGTAAAACAAAATTTCATAGCAAAATAATAGGAGAATAACAATAATTAATACATTGTGCATTGTTATATTTAAAGTAGTTACATGGGCATAAAATTTTTCCAGTCAACATTAACACAAATCTTCCTTTTCAGGGAACTATGAGACACTAGTAGTGTAACTGACTTGCCTAATTTCCCTTTTCCCTTCCTTCCTTTCCCCTTTCCCCTACCATATTTCCTTTTTCCTTTTGAACAGTTTCTTCCCATTTCACAATATTTTTGTACATTTTAGACCTTATTTACTCTTTCAGTTTCTCACACCAGAGAGACAATATGCTGTCTACACATGTGAGTGTGATTTATTTCACTTACAAGTATGGTCTTGAGTTGCATCCATTTACCTATAAAAGTCTCAAGTTTATCCTTCTTTATGGCTGACCACATCTTTTATCCATTCCTTGCTTTATGGGCATTTGGGTTGTTTACAAGATTTAGCTATTAAAATTGTGCTGGTATAACTATGCATGCACGATGGGAGAAAATATTTTGATAGTAATCTGTGGGCTTTAAAACCTATAGTGTGAACTTATAAAGCACTAGGTAATGATCTTACTCAGGCTTTCACCTATCCTTTATACAGCTTTGACAAACAGTGTTTACTCTGCCAGTTACTTAACTGCTCTTAGAGTAGCTGCCACTCTTAAAGCATAGGACAGGTTTCCCCAGCATCCTTTTTGGTGAATCCCCTTTGAAACCAATGGCCAATGGAATGTTGACCGAACAGACAGCTGGGTTCCTTTCTGAAGACCAATCTCTGATTTCCTGGACTAATAGAAAATGAGAACAACTGAGGTGTCATGGCCAGGTCTACTGTCTGGCAGATACCCGAAGTTTCCTCAGTGGAGACTGGCTCCCGACCACAGAACATCTCCACCTATGAATTATAATTTTCTCTTTTTATTATTAAGTAAGAAACCCCAATTTTTCTCCAACTTGTTGTGAGTTAGCTTTCAAAACACCTTGTCCTTAGGCTACTCCTCCCTCCTGGAGTCAGGCTGAGGCAACTTGCAACAATTGTTCACCTTTCACCAGAGGAAAATAATTATCAGGGGAATGATTTACATTTGTGTCTTACAAATGCTGAGTTAAGAAAGAGACTTTAGTTTTTCTTTTCTCTCATGTGTGCACTAATAAATGTGCCTTTACTAACATGTGAAATGTGATTGCTGATAAATATGTTTTACCTGTGAACTTTAAATATATAAAAAATAAAATAAAATAAATAAAGATATAAAAATTTAATCAAAGCATAGCCTTGTCCTGTTGCTAGGAAAGCTTGCCTAAGTTATTAGATGGGTAACAAAATTTCTTGGAGACTTCCCTGCCCTAGGGCCCAGGGCAGAATTTCTCCAGTCAACTGTTACTTCCATCTATCTCTAGAGGTAATCTCCTCCACAGAATGAGAAGTACTGTACTTCCAGCTCAGTTTTTGGTATATGCCCCCTTTTAAAGAACAAAAGCAATAGTTTATTACAAAGTGGTGCTTCCTTCTTTAAAACATCACTGTCAGAGTTGGCACCAATTGTAATTCCACTTGTGCTTATAAGTGCTCTAAGGAACAAGTTCACCAGCTCCCTGGGAAGATGAAATTGCATACCACCTCCATCTGAGGGTGGGTAGGCTGGTCCAATTTTGTCTTCCTCTCTTTCCAAATAGCACACACCTCCCCTGGAGTGGAATCTCCTCCGGGGATGCGACAAGGTTTATAAGTACAAATAAATATAAATACAAAAGTATAATTATAATCCATATGAGACTACTTGTGTTCATGTCTCTCTCAATGAAAACACATATCCATAGCTAATTCAATAGGACAAATCATACTTAAAGATACATTTATTGCCCAGTCATCCCTAGATGTTAAAAAAAAGTTACAAAAGGTAGCTTCTGATCCAGACAGTTCACTTGCTGCTTTAGGAAAAGCTGCCTCCTTAGTATTCTGTAATTGAGACTGGGAGGAAGCCAAGGAGAGAAATCAAAGAGACCAAACAGTGGCTGTCTTTGTTGCAGCCTTAAAAAGTACACACCCTAAGTCTGATTTTCAGGGCTCCAAGAAGAGTTTTATGACTACCAACCTCACCTGCTACCGCTGCCAAAAAAGGGATTGCCTTAAAAGTCCCCCACGCCATAGCCTAAGTGCAAAGGCCCCTGGAGGTGAGACTGCATTCTGACTACACGAGCTATCTGATACAGACCAGGGCAGCAAGAGTGACAGGGAAAAGTAAGTAAAACAGGAAATAAGACAATGCAAAAAGAATAAAATGTGAACCAGAAATGTGCTCCAGCTGGCACTGGAGCCAGTTGTGTTTAATGGCATCATCTTGATTGCTTGAAATTGGCTGTAGTAGAAAGATTTATGCCATGACAATAAAAAATGCTACAAATCTGGGTCATTTTTTAATCTAGAGAGTTGGTTTTTAAACATTTCCCAGATGCACTGGATGATACTAAAAGCTGGCCACAGTGTCACAAAAACAATGCAGCGGGGCTGCTCACTGAATATACTTAATGCAATAGTTTACTGGTGGGGAGAAAAGGAGAAAAGTCTCTTTTTTGGAATGTTAGTCAACTTTCTGTTATTGTCTCACAAATCTGACACAAGTCAACTTCAAAAGAGGAAAGGTTTATTTTAGTTTAGGGTTTTGGAGGTTTTAGTCTGTGACTATTTAGCCTTGTTGCTTTGGGCCTCCAGCACCACAGTACATCAGAGTAGGAAAGTGTGACAGAGGAAGCCTGTTTCTCTCACAGGTACAAAAGGACAGGAAGAGACTGTGGTCCCACTACCCCTTGTGAAAACATATCCCAGTGACTCGAAATCTCCTACTGAGCCCTACCTCTTAAAGTTTCCAACATTCCCCAAGAGTGTCCTATGTCGGAGATCAAGCTTTTAACACATTGACCTTTGAAGTACACTTATCCAAACCACAGCAATTGACTTCCCCATACTGCCTACTTCACAGAGCATTAGCTCTCCATGCTCCATACCCTGAGAGGGTACAGGCCTCAGCTTATTTGGGCACTGAAGTTGCTTAATAAGCCTCTTCCTAGGTCCTGCTCTTACTGCAAGTGAGACTGAGAGGTGTTGGGAGATGAGAAAAGTGAGCGCAGTGGGTTTCTCACTGAAGCATTCAGCCAAGAACCAACATGACCCAAGGGACCAAGACAATATGAAGAGGTGAATAAATTGAGTGGAATGAATCACCTTTCACTGAGGAAAATATTTTACACAGGAATATTTACCAAACTTAATGCTGTCCTTAAATAATGCAAAAGTAGATGATCGAAATTCTGCTTGGTCAGAGAAAAAGCAATGGTATGGGGTTCTAAATGTTGAGTGACCCTGTGAAAACAGGATATGACATACACCACTTCTGATTGCCCATCTATCTTTTCCTTGACACATATCTGATGACGCTTGCATTTTAACATTAGCATATCCTAATTAATTATAAAATACCAACAATTGTAATTCATGGAGGGCCAAACAATGCAGAGATATTACTTATTCATCTGGAAAGGTCAGTCCAATTATAGTGTGTCTCTAGCTAAGGTTGGGTATCTGCCATTCCACACATTCAATAAAATGTTAACTTTACCATGTGTGAGGCATGAAAGAAATACTAAGAAAATTAGCCCAAACCTTCACGCTTGTGGAATTCTTAGTCCCATACAGGAGGGAAGTCATGTAAATAAATAGACTTCAGGCAGAGAGATAAAGAGAAGGTATATGCTAATTTGATGACACATTTTCTCAAGTGAAATGGCAAAGCAATGCTTAATGCCCTATACAGAACGTGGAATTTATTCTGTATGAATGCATGAGTAGTAAGTAATTTTGGAAATGCTGTTTTCATCTATTGCTTGCAGTGCCTGTACTGCACGGAGAAAAACTAGGGCTCAGACGCTAAAGTCCACTCTGCAGCCCATCATAATTCATAGATTCTGACTGCATTCACAAGCAGAACTACATTTTGTGCCAGTAACAAGCACTCTGCAAGTGTGCATTCAAATTTTTCATAGGACCGCATGTATAGGTACTGTCAGAATTCTTATTTTATAGATAAGGAAATTAAGACAAACTGGTAGCGAAATGAAGGTAATGTCATTTAGTAAATGGTGTGGTGAGCATTCCAGCCCAGATCATTTTATTCCCACATATGTATGGTATGCAAATTGGCTGTCTGATAGTAAACTGTTATTGGTCTGTGGTGAGATAAGGAGATTGCTCTAAAATGTGTATCAACTACTTCAGTAAGCATATTATTTAATTCATGCAGCTTTTTATATCAATATTTTCTCAGTAAGCAGTTCATTGGTTTATATTACTGTGCAGTTTCTTTATCTTGTCATGAATTAGTACTTTCTGTAGCACTGCAGTAAAACTACATGGCCTTCTCTGAGGACAGTAACATAGATCGCTCTAGAGCCTTTCTTTCTATCAGTGGAGGAAGTGTGTTACAGTGTACCTTGTTTGTCTTGGGACCGAAGTAGCGAAGAGGATGGATGCTCCAGCTTCTACTCCAGGTTTTCTGCTCCAAAACTTCTAAACCTGCTGTTCATGTTCAATGTTTTTCCTGTCTCTCAAAGAAATATACATCTCAGAAGGAATTGCCAGTATTAACATTGGCATGAAGGAGTATTTTTCATTCCCCAGGGCATTTCTCAGTCCTTTGTGATTGCTTCATCCTTTTGACACTCCTGGCTGCTTCAGGAGGTACAGAGGGGAACAAAGTTGGTTGTGCCTACCTCTTCCTCTCTGTTGGTACCTGCCAGCATCCAATCCTACACGTACATAGGGATTCAATGACTATTTCCTTTCCTCCCACGATTTTTCATCCTCATTTAAGAAGACATTCAGTAATTCCAAGAAAAAAATGAATATAAATGCTTAGGAAAATAGAAATAACCCAAATGTCTGTCAATAACAGAAGGTATATTTAGAGTCTAATGATATATTAAACTGTCATACAATGCACTATTTCATGACAAGTATAAGAAACAAAGTACTGATGCATACACATGGATGAATCTCACAGACATGATGAGAGCAAGTATGCATACACAGAGCACACACTGTACAGTCCTCTTTATATGAAGTCACAGGACAAGCAAACGTATCCGTGGTGAAGAAGTCAGGATAGTGGTTACCTTTGGGATAAAGCTGGAGTGGATACAGATCTACAGAAGTCACAAAGGAGTATTGTGGAGACTGGAAATATTCTATATCTTGGTCTGAAAACTTCAATGAAAGAAGCTTTTAAAAAGAAATTCTTCAGAACGAAAAAATATTTAAAGAATTTTTGGGTTAAACTCAAAACATGCACATCCACTCAACTAGGAATTCCACTTCTAGAAATTTCTCCTAAAGAAACATTCATGAATATACACAAAGATCTATCATTAAGCTATTTGTAGAGCCTTGCTTATAATTGGAAAGAACCTAAATGTTTTACACTAGGGACTTGGATAAGGAGATTATAATACAGTTGTGTAAGGAATACTAGGTAGAAATAAAAATAGTTGAGAATATTTACTGTCATGGAAAAGTTAACAGTACTGAGTTAAGGGAAATTGGTAGGTCACAAAGCAGCATGTAAAATATAAATCTATTTTTATTTTAAATGTTTGCACAGCTACATTGCACAATAAAATACTTATGTACCTATTATGAATGTGTACTTAAACTGTATCTAAAACACTACAAGTTTATTTACCCACATGTTAAGTGCAGGGTTGCATTATGGATAATGATTTAGTTTCAGCTTTGCGCTTTTTAAAATTTTTATGTTTTCAACAATGAGCATTTATTCCTCATGTCATCAGAAAAACATTTAAGAGAAAGTCTGTAGGCTTTGCCACTATTAAATAAAGTCTGTAGGTTTCTGGTGATATTAAAATGTAAATGAGAATATTAAACAAAAATGAATGGCATTGTTATTGGTGAGCTAACGTAAATCTATCAACTACATTTCGAATGAGTAAATTAAACCACTCTTAAACCCGAGATTACACTGTAAATGACCTTAAACCTGAAGGCCTTCACCAGTTTTGAATAATAATATAGTGTGCTGTCAGTAATTCTTCAATATAAAAACTTTGAACTGAACCAAACACTTGGAAAACATCCACGATTCTCCAGTTGCCATCATTTCCCGAAGTTCTTGATGGAGATAAAAAATGATAGCCCCATCATTTTAAATAAACATTTTTTTCTCTTTGTCACTTCACCTACAAGAAGTTGTCAATGAATCTGAAGGGAAATTTCACTTCTCTGAAGTTTCATAAAACACGTTTGCTAGTGTCAGGAGTGAGGAGTCTGTATTGTCAGTTTCTTCTATTTGTCACCGAATGCCTACAGATCTTAAGAGAAAGGTTTGTATTATTTGAAGGGGAAAACGGGAATAGGAGTATCGGCTGTGGATGGCAACATCAACAACACTGACAGTGTATTTTAGCAACTCCAACCTAATTCTCGCCGAAACCACAGCATCCCAAAGTTATCAGATAAAACCATGCTTTGTTATAAAATCCCTACAAGGGATTGCTGTAGGCGGTTAATGTTTTTCCAGTGGGAGAGAGGTAACTATGGTAACTATTTTTATCTACTAACATTATAATTTCATGTTGGCTAAAGCTGCCTACAGCTTTATTCGTAATAGGTGGCTACTAAGGGAACCTTTGAGAACATTGTTCTAGAAGGTCCAGTATCTGTGTTCTTCCTTTACCTGCTAAGTAGTCATTGAAAGAAAATTACATAGGCACAGTAACCCAGTTAGAGTTTTGAGAGGTTTTTGAGCTATTGCTTTAGCTGATGGTGGGTGATTTGTTTGAATGTACCTTGTCATTTTGTGAAAAATCCTACTTTTCCTAGACTAGACAAAAAATTTACATCATATTGTGATAGCTATACTATATTATATATTTTGCTCTTTTAATACAAGAAGGATTCTTCTAGTTAGTTCCTGCCCTCATTTTTTCCCCTTGAGGCCTTTGGGATGGGCTTTGGGGTAATGAGTACGGGGATCGAATTGGATAAGGCAAGCTATCCAGGCTGGAAGGAAGGGGAGAAAATATGTGGGAAGAATGGGCTTCCTGCCTTCCCTACACGGAATGTCCATGGACTTTACATGTGTGACAGCATGTGTGTGTGCATCTGCATATTGTGCATGTCAGTGTGTTGGTGAGAATGGGGGGCTGGTGATAAAAGTCAACCAGAGAAAGCTACAAGATTAATTAGAAAACTGTGATTAACATACCAGAAAATCAGACCTACCCCAAAATATCTAAACCAGGCTGCAGCAAATATTTGATATAAACAAAGTGCTATGCATTAATTTCCTAGAACAGCCATTAACAAATCACCACAAACTTGGTGGCTTAAAATAACAAACATTTCAGAAATTTATTTTTTCACAATTCTGGAGGTCATAAATCAAGGTGTCAGCAGAGTTGTGCTTCTTCTTAAGGTCCTAGGGGAGAGTTCTTCCTCTTCTAGCTTGCTAGGGCTCGGTGTTGTTTGGCTCATGGATACATTACTCCAATTTCTGACTCTATCTTCATGTGGATTTTAATAAAACTTCTTGGTGTGTGTGTGTGTGTGTCTGTGTGTGTGTCTCTGTGTCTGTGTGTCTTCTCTTTCAAGGGTCCCTGTCATTAGACTTAGGACCTACACAGATAATCCAGGATGCCCTTATTTCCAGACTCCTAATTTATTTATTTATTTATTTATTTTTTGTGGTACTGGGGATCGAACTCAGGACCCTGTGCTTGCTAGGCAGGCACTTATTCCACTGAGCTATATCCCCAGCCCCAGACTCCTAATTTAATTACATCTGCAAAGACCCTATTTCTGAATGAGGCCACATTACTAGGTTCTGGGTATTAGTGCAGATATATCTTCTTAGCCATCACCACTCACCCAATACAGGCCAGCTAATAAACATTGTAGGCTACAAGGGATATATGTTCTCAGTGGTGTTTCACTATGTCACTGTAGAAACGCAGCCATGTACACAAATAAATGTGACTGTGTTCCAATAAAACTCTATTTACAAGAACAAATGATAAGCCAGATTTAGCCATTTGGTTGTATTTGAATGGCTCCTTTTGAAACTCCTTTGTCTGAACTCATAGACCTTAAAATTTTAGTCCTATCTGGAAATTATAATATTAAGGCAAGCAATGCCCTCTAAACATAATAAGGTATGAGAATGTCTGATTTTTTTGCACTTTCATTATCTCTATAAAATTATTCTTCCTGGACCCCCATGTATTTCCCCAGTAACTATATAGTTCTTTGCAAGTGTTGCCTGGCAAAAGAGAGAATGTTCAATGTGAATGGCTGTTGTAATGTATTTTGGAAGTTTAGCATGCAGGACTAGGCCTGTAGCTCAGTGGTAGAGCACTTGTCTAGCATGTGTCAACCCCTGGATCTCATCACTAGCACTGCAGACTTTTCAGAGGAGAGTGGTGGCTGCTTTTTTATTCAGGTGCTGAAGATCAAACCCAAGCCCTCATGCATGGGCAAGAGCTCTAGCCCTGAGCTACATCTCCAGCTAGGATAGTGGTTGCCTTCAAGGGGTAAGATGAAGGTTCCTTTCACTTTCCTTTATATGCTGCTCTGAATAGGTCAGTATTTTCTTGAGCAAGGTTGCTGGATAAATACAGGATCCGCTGTTAAATTTGAATTTTAGACAAACAATCAGTAAACTTTCATAATAGCAAGACCTAAATGTGACACTTAGGATATACTTACGCAGAAAATGTTCCTGTTTATCTGAAATTCAAGTTTGACTGAACATCCTGTGTTTTGATGTGCAATATCTGGCAACCCTAGGCTTGAGCATTTCTTTTTTTTTATTTTAAAAGTAAAAGAACAAAAACATATTAACAAACAGACACAAAGTAGCATAAGAATAGTACAACCAAAACTGAGTTACAGACAAGGTGACAGGGAATCAACAATGGTTGTTGCATTACATATTGATAACTTCAAAGTGTATATTCAGAAACATAGATATAGACATGCAAAACTGATCAAACAATTAATCATCAACCATTCCTTACAATAAAGTGACCTAAGTCAGTAGTACAACTATGTTAGATATGCTGCATATACATACATACTTACTTACATTTTTTTATATAATTTTTCTTTTTTTTAAAGTGTGAAAGAAAAAGAACTACATCAACAACAGAAAAAAGAAAAAAAGAAAAAAAAACACGGAAAGCATTAACAAAGAGACACAAAGTAGCACAATAACAGTATAATCAGAATTGAATTATAGACAAAGCAACAGAAAAGCAACAATAGTTGTTGCATTACATATTGATAACTTCAAAGTGTATGCTCAGGAAAACACATATAGACATACAAGATTGATCAAACAACCAGTCATCAACTATTCCTTACCATTAAGTGACATAATACAATAGTAGAATCATGTTAGCCATCCTGCACATATGTATATACTTACATACATACATACATACATTTTTGCCTCTTTCCTTTCTCCTTTCCCTCGTCCCATCTGTTCTTTGCTTTTGAACGGATTTCCTTCATGTCTCTTAGTTTATATTCCCACCCTCAGGTTCTTACACCAGTGACACAATACGTTGCCTGCACATGTACCTCTGATTTATTTCACTTATGAGTATGGTGTCCAGTTGTGACCATTTGCCTACAAAGGCCCGAAATCTATCCCTCTTTACAGCTGAATAATATTCCATTATATAAAAATGCCATAGTTTTTTAATCCAGTCTTCTGTGGATGGAGCTTGAGCATTTCTTACTTTTGTAAGCAGGAGCAAAATGATTGTCAGAAAAAATAATAAAACATAAGATATTCTTTGTTATTCTCTTATCTTTATTCTTTTTTATTTGTTTTGGTTGCACACATGATGAATAACTCCACTTTCATACTAAGGTATGAGAATGTCTGCTTTCTGCACTTTCATCATCTGTGTAAAATTATTCTTCCAATTTTTGTCGGTGGCATGGCAGTGATATTCTTAATGTATTCATTTGTATTTAAATTGAAATTTTTTTAATTTTGAAAATAATATGTATCCAATAAAAGAAATTATATCTAGTTTTATATTTGAACAAGTTTAATAACATTATAATAGCAGTAAACCTGTGCATATGGGCTTTATATAATTATAAAAT
>PVLD010022686.1:0-28842 GCA_004027595.1 Dinomys branickii
AATCGGACCCTTGCAGGCTGAGGGAGGAAGCTACTTCACACATGGAGGTGGGGGTGCTCCGGGACTGTGGTCTGGAGTGGACCAACTGACCCAGCTTGCACGCGCTCCTGCTGGTGAGACCCAGACTGGCCAACGCGTCCGAGTGGGCACTGGGAATAGGGGCTGCCACTCCAGCTGCACGCTGAGGGGGAGGGCAGGCCCTGCGCCCCTCATGGCCCTCCCAGCCTACCCCAAGATGACCGTGTGAGCATGAGTACAAGCACAACGCTATGGAATGCAGGTGACCCAAAGACAGGCGGGCCACAGGGTCTCTACTGTGACCATGCAGTGGATGGCATTTGTTCATCACAGCTCTAGCCCTCCCAGAGGAACAGCTGATCTGATGACTAGCGTTCCGGCTGAACTTCACCAGGTACAGGCTCCCTTCTGTGTGTTCAAGTGTTCTCCTTACCTTGTAATTTTTAACTATTTTTAAAAATGCACTGAGTTTGGGTTAAGAACCAACCACCAAATGGATCCTGACACCAGTCTACACCCCAGTGGCTCCTGGAGGCCAGGTGCCCATGCACCCAAATCCCTTCTCAGTACTGACAGTGAGTTGATTTCTTTCTTTACAATAAAAAAGCTGAGTAATATTGCATAGGAGTACCAGAAACTGCCTCAGTGGAAACAGAAACTATTTACATTAAATAAAAACCTGGCTGCATGTACATGTCTGCACATGTACAGCATGGTGCGTGCACACTGTGACCAACCCATGGAGACAGCTTCTGGCACTCAGGACCACAGAGTCGCACGTTTGCCACATGAGAGGAAAGCGGAGGGCGGAGAGGAAGAAGTGAGGGGAAGGGGGATTCTGGTTCGCTTCTGGTTCCGGAGCTGATTGGACAGCCAGTCCAGTCCTTCATAGAGCCCATCCCCGCTGGTGGCACAGGTGGCCTGAATGTACCAGTTCCTGTGGCGTAGAGAGCGCAGCCCCAGCTTGTCTGTGATTTCAGCTGCATTCATCGCGTTGGGGAGGTCCTGCTTGTTGGCAAACACAAGGAGAACAGCATCCCGAAACTCATCCTCGGCCAGCATCCTCATGAGCTCCTCATGGGCCTCATTCACACGCTCTCTGGAATTGTTATCAACCACAAAGATCAAGCCTGGGTGTTCTGGAAGTAGTGGCGCCACAGTGGCCGGATCTTGTCCTGGCCACCCACATCCCACACGGTGAAGCTGATGTTTTTGTATTCCACAGTCTCCACGTTGAAACCTATGGTAGGAATGGTGGTCACAATTTCACCAAGCTTCAGTTTATACAGAATCGTCGTGTTTCCGGCAGCATCCAAGCCCACCATGAGAATGCGCATTTCTTTTTTGCCAAAAAGGCCCTTGAAGAGGTTCGCGAAGATATTCCCCATGCTTGTGGATGCGTGGAAGCAACACTGGCCCGAGACCTCAGAGGCGGCTGCTCCGAGCCAGGCATTGGTTTCGCTCCCGAGAATGACTTCTGACCCCAGAGATTGCTCCTGTCAAGGAACTTCAGGGGAATACCTTCCTTTCTATAACAGTGCAAAAGATTTGTAACAGCACAAATGACATTTCGGGGCCAGGAAGGAGCTACTTAGCTGGTTCTGCATAACACATGTATCACAACATTAATAACCATAATAGAAACAATACTAACAACAGAAGTTCAATGCAAGCCATTCAGTAAGCAAGTGCCAGTCTCACCAGAACTTCCCTTCTAAAGCACACACCCACTTACTTCAAAGCTTTCATTTTTCCCCACTGACTGCAGACCCTGGCCAGTAGACTTCAGTTTGTTAGTTGCCCAGGTAATAGTTCCTATTCCAGATCTGGTTGCTTCTGTCTCTTAAAAATGGCTGGTCACTGTGATGCATAGCTAGTCACTATGATGCACATTGTATAAACCAACCCCCAATTCATAAGCCATTCTGCCTCTGTACTTCCCACTTGCATATCTGATATAAGCCCTAGACCACAAGAGATCAGGACCTGATATTGCAAAAATTATCAGTGCCTGTCAATGTAAATAAATCTGCCTCCAAATTCTGGGTGTCAGGTCAGTGTTTCTCCTTGCCATTACAGCATAGTCGGAGTCTAGGAATTTTTAACAAATAAAAATTAGAATCACAGGACATGATGATGCACACCTGTAATCCCAGCACTTGGCAGGCTGAGACAGGAGGATCAGCAGGAGTTTGAGGCCAGCCTCAGCTACATAGTGAGTTAAGGTCAACCTAACCAGCCTAGTAAGACCCTGTCTCAATAAAATAAAACAAAACAAAACTTAGAATGAATTTATTTCATTAGCAGAAGACAGTTTTTTTAGGCTTTTTTTTCTGGTGCCAGGAATTGAACAGCTAAAGGGCACAGTTTCTTTTAAGGATGATAAAGATGTTTTGAAGTTGTGCGAATGACTGCACAGCTTTGTGAACGTTTGGAAAAGTCACCACACTGCACGTTATAAATGAGTGGATTTAGGGTGTGTGGGTTGTTTTTAAATAAAGCTTGCCAGGCTGGTACTGTGCTGCTGAGGTGTATCCTTGGCCCAGCAAAAGACAATAAAAAATTCATTCATTAAATACAAATACAGTAATTGTTGTCAAACTTCTAGAAAATTTCAATGTATATATAATATGCAAATGTTTATATTAAAAGATTTATTATAGTAAAAGACACATTACCATGAATCCTCCTCAAACACTTCTCCTCACTTTGAATATACTCATCCCATTGTTTACGATTGTCTGAAGCAGTTCTGCAAGTTTTCTTTCCTTCATTAAGAGATGTAATGAAAAATACAGTGAATGGGGGCTGAGGGCCATCTAATCAAAGAGCAGGCTTGTGAAAACCTGACAGTGCATCCTCGTCCCTCTCATTTACTGGAACTGGCACCACAAGACTTCTAGCTTTTCCACAAAGTCAAAATGTCCATGAAAGGGAAATATTTTGAATCAGCTGAGGACATAAAGGCAGCCACACTAGCACAACTAAAGACACACACGAGAGAGGACCTCTAGAACTGCTTCACAGAGTGGCAAGAAGGACGGCATAAATGTGTTTGAAGGAAAGGGAGGGGACTTGGGAGAGATCAACAGAAATGTGCCTTTTACTGTAATATTTTTCAATCACGCCTTGTACTTTAAGCATCCTGTTTTGAATATGCATTTCAGTAGAGGGCAGAATGGAAAGAGTTAGAGATACTCATCCCTGCAAAGAAGGGAGATCTTCAAAGAAAGTGATAATCACAATCTATGGGATAATGTCTTCTTATAAGAGACAGATCTTCCCTCATCAGATATCCCACATCATCTTTTATTTTCTCAGTGTCTTGACTCTCTTAAAAAAGTCAACCAAGCAAGAAACTGGACCTGGAATAGGGCACTTTGGAGTTTGGGATAGATTCCAAAATAAACAGTTATTTCTTCAGGCATTTTTTTTTGCAATAGCTTTATTTAGAAACAATCCACACACCCCAAATCCACCCCTTTATAATGTGCAGTGTGGTGACTTTTCCGAAGGTTCACAAAGCTGTGCAGTCATTCCCACAATTCAAAATATCTTTATCATCCTTAAAAGAAACTGTGCCCTTTAGCTGTCAACTCCCAGCCCCTCCACTCTGCTGCACACTCTGCCTCTGGCAACCACTGATCTGTTGTCTAACTCTAGATATTTTCCCTGTGTGAACATTTCTTAGAAAGGGAATCACATATGTGGACTTCCAAGACTGGCTTGTTTCACTGATCAAAATTAGTTCAAAGTTCATCTATGAACATTTCATGCCCGAATAGTATTCCACTATATGGATACATCACATTTTGTTTATTCATCAGTTGCTGAACATATGGGCTGTTTCTATCAGCAGCTATTATGGATAATGTTGCTATAAATATTTGTGTACCAGGTTTTTGTGTAGATGTATGTTTTCATTTCTCTTAGATAAATGCTTAGAAGTGAAACTACTGGATGAAATGATACAGGTATGTTTGTTTCTCTCCTACTAAATTACAAATACCCTGTGATCTCCTATCCAGTTCTATGCACACTATTGTTCATTAAATATTCATCAACTATAATGACCAGATGGATGATCTTAGCCATTCTAGCACATGAATTTTGTTTTTGAATAACATGAATTTTGTTTTTTAATAAGTAAATCAAGCAAGGTGTGGTGGCTCTCACTTGCAATTCCAGCACTCTGGGAGACTGAGGCAGTAGAATTTTAGTTAAAGCCCAACCTGGGTAACTTAGCATCTTAGTGAAACCCTTCCTTAGAATAAAAAAGAAAGAAAGCCTGGGGATGTAGCTTAGTGCAGAGTCCTTAGATTCAATCTCCACCCCCAAAAAAGAAAAGGAAAAAGAAAATCTCAGATCAAAAACAACCTTAAAACTGACAAGTAATGTTGCAAAATAGAGCTTTCAGAACCCCACTCTTCCTCTGCAGTATAGGAGCAGTAATATTTTACAGAGTCCTGTATTAAAACTGATTCTCTCTGAGAAGACCTGAAGCAAATCTGGCCCACATAGGAGGCGTGCAACCAGAGCTACATAGCTAATTAAATTCAGGTGATGTCACATCCACAAGCCAATCCAAGACTTGGCCTTGTATGAAGTAGGATTTAGCACTGACCTCGACAGGCCTGGATTTTCCTCTCACATCCAGCTCTGTCTTTTGCGGTCCAGTGAGAGATCATTGCGCTCATGCTCATGCAACTAGCTTAACAATCGAAAAGAGGTGACAAGTCTCACGAATCAGGCTCTCAGGCTGGGAACTGCAAGTGCTGCCCCACAGGCTCTGGGCTGTGCACACAGCTGCGTGCTCCTCCAGGCTGTGGAATTAGACTTTTGCCCTTAAACTGTGTGTGTGTGTGTGTGTGTGTGTGTGCCTTTTTATCCTCTCCTTTCTTCCCCCCTCTCTTTCCCTTTTCATTTCCCTCTCTCTTTTTCTCTTTTTCTCCTTTCTTTCTTTTTTTTCCATCCTGGATTGAACCCAGGACTCACACATGCTAAGCACATGCTACACTGCTGATCTACACCACAGCCTCAGGATTGATCTTTTCTTAACTTTGGCTTGTCTATTGTTCAGACATCTTACAGACTCAATCTCCCTTTTTTCAGAGTGTGACTCTTGAGATCATTTGAAGACAAAAACCAAATGAAAGAGTTCTATGCTTATTTCAATATTTTGTTTAAATACATTATAATATAAACTAGGCATCTAATTAAATACTTTTACTGATGGGTTACACTTTATTGATTATCATTATCTCCACACTAACACAAATTTGAAATGATAGAATCTCTGAGTTTCAGAGTATAATTGCATTTGAATTACTTCCAAGTTCAGGTATAAAAATCAAGCTAGAACAGAAAAATATCACCTATGTCAATCTTGCCTACCAACTAGATAGAGATACGTAATCAGTGCATCAACTCAACCATCTAGAAATAGCTAGCTTTAGCCTATTATGCGTGCAGTATAATTTTGTAAATGAAGAATGCTTGTAAACCAGGAATGCTAGCACATGCCTATAATCCCAGTATTCCGGGAGGCTGAAGCAGGAGGACTACAACAAGTTCAAGCCCAGCCTGAACAGTTTAGCGAGACTCTAGTCTCCAACTTTTAAAAATTTAAAAAGGGCTGGGATATAGTTCAGTGTAACGGCCTGGGGTTCAATCTCCAGTACCACAAAAAACAAAACAAACTGAAAAAAACCTAAGCATTTCTAACCTCACAGAAAGCTAAGTACTTTATGATCTCACTTATAAGAGGAATATTTTTAAAAGGACCTCACAGCAGTTGAGATGGGAGCAGTGGTCACTAGGCTGGGGCACAGTGGGGAGGAGAAGGGGGTGGAGAGGTTGACCAGGGTTGGTGAGTTGCAGTTAGAAGCAAGAAAATCTGGTGTGCTCTTACATATGGAGTGACCTCAGACAACAGTAATGTACTGTACATTTCATACAGCTAGAAGAGATTTCCATAAAGAGGTGACAAATATTTGAGATAGATATATTTAACCCCATTTAAGCATTATACAGTGTATATAAACATTGAAACATCACACTGCAACCCATTAATTTGCAGGATTTATGGTTTTATGTATCAGTTAAAAAGTGAATTTAAGAAAAAAAGATTAAAGAAACTTTCTCACCCCACGAAATGCCAAAACTTTTTTTTACAATCTTGTTTACACTATTTGTTTATAGCCCATCTTCTCTTACATACAACAGGGGCGTCCTCACTTCCTGTCTGTAAACAAGTCCTGGGGCAGCATGATGAGCACCGCTGAGTTTCACTACAGCAATCCACAAATACCCCAAAGTCCCCCCATCTGCGTGGCATTTGTCAGCCACGCCCACCTCTGGCCCAGCGCCTTGGCCCACGCCCTTCTGCCTTCCGGTCCCATCCTGGGTGCAGAGCAGATGGAGATTTTAACCCAGGCCGAAGAACAGGACCTCACCGGGGAAAGGCAGCCAGTGCCGAGACCACCAGAGGCCTAGAACTCAGGGTGGATCGAGGGCCGAGGAAGGCCTCCAGCCACCACCCAGCCAATGCCATTTCACTGTTAACCTCTCCCAGCTGTTGCAGGGAGGGAGCGAGGGAGAGAGAAAAGAGAAAGGAAGAAGGGAGGAAGAGGGAGGGAAGCAGGGAGGGGGACCAGGAAGAAGGCTGTGGGTGTGTACGTTTCTTGGAATCTAGAGGCTCAGGGGAGGAAAAAATCTAAAAGGTTGCCAGTACAAAAGTTGGCAAACAAATGGCTCCCTGTCTTTTTTAAACTGAACTCTGTAATGCGAGAAATTCTCTCCCAGGCAGAGTTTTCCTCAGCCAAATTTAGGCAGAGGAAAATGTTTCTAGCAGGTCTGGAACGAAGCTGACGCTCCATTAAGGAAAAACAGTCGGAGGAGAGCTAGGGGAAAGGCCCCGCAGTCCCACGGGCTTTAAATCCAGCCGCAGGCCCCACCGATCCTGCGTCCCAAGTTCTCACTCCTCCCCACCAGACCAGGCCCAGAGCAGCGAACACCCTTTCCCGCTCCCGCTCCCGCCCCTTCCTTCCTTCCTTCCTTCCTTCCTTCCTTCTTTCCTTCCTTCCTTCCTTCCTCCCTCCCTCCCTCCCTCCCTCCCTCCCTCCCTTCCTTCCTTCCACGGACCCCTTCCCGGCCCGGCCTCCCCAGGACAGCACACCGCCCCTCTTGGGTGGCCAGGGAGCAGGGACTCCAGTGGAGGAGGTAGGAGCCATGGCTGCGAGCCGAGGGGGGAGCCCAGCATGGGTATGCGGTGGCCCATGGGTGTGCGCGGTGGTGCATGGAGATGTGGTGGCGCATGCACGCATGCACGGATGAAGCAGAATCCAGGATATGGGCGGGCATCTCTTCTCTTTCCAAATTTAATTCTTGGGTCTCTGGAAGCACACATTATGTTTGGTGTGGGAAGTATTCTTGGCAGAATTCTGGGAATGCAGTATATTGTGAGTGCCACAATTTCTCTGTTTCTTATATTTTTCTGAGTCTCTGATACCTTAGGAAGCATTCATAGATACCTTCAGCTCTGAGTGTTCAGAGAGAAAGGTGGAAGAGTGAGGAAAGGCAGTTTCTCCAGGATGAACCAGGGCTGCGCCCCTGCTCCTGGGCCATGTGTGCTTCTGGCCCTGAACGCTGTCTTCCTCTCACCGCTGTGTTTGGGGACTCGTGCCTTAAATGTTCCTCCAAGTGTGAAGATGCAGCACAGATCCTGGCCAGGGCCCTGTGTCCATAAAGGGCATAGTCTGGAGCTGGTCTGTGCATAGCTAACTGGTCTCCCTCAAAGCCTGCATGCAAGCCCTGCTTTCCTTGGGTACATGCTGCCCAAAGTCCTGGGTGGAAGGCTGGCACTGGCAATCCCTGCTGACACCTGACCACTCAGAGAGCACAGCTGCCATCTGCGCAGGGCGTGCTCAGGAGTTTATGAAGCAGTTATAGATGAGGTATTTCAGATGCGCTTTTCCCTGAGCCCCTGTGATTTCCTTCTATCTATACTCTATAGTTTACTCTTACCTGTATACCCACTGTTCTCTGACAGGGTACCGAGGAGAGGGAATTGACCAAAATAGTCACTGTCTACTAGCGGGTGGCACCGAAGAAGTGCTCACTCTTGTTGAGTGCCTACCGTGTGCCGGGTGTTGATATTGATCTCGTAGTCATCCTCATTATATGGGTGAGGAAACAGAGGCTGGAGATACATTTTACAAGTGGCAGAGGACAGATCTAGCCTGAGGCAGCCTGAGTCTGGAGTCCATGTTGCTGTGCTCAGAAACTGGGAAGACTGGGGTTTGAAACTGGATTCCAGCATTGTGAACCTGGATGACTTTGGACAATTAATTATCCTCTTCTTGGATTTTCTCATTTTTAAAAAGGGCTCATAATAATGCCACCGCTTAGAGTCGTTGTGGGAGGTGAACTGGTTTTAAAAGGTTGTTTTACTGAAGGGGGTGAACAAGGCACGCTAGCTCTTCCCAGTCACCATTGCATCCAGTGTAACAGTTGAGGCTCCCTTTCCGCTGGGGAGACTCAGAGTTCTTCAGGAAGGGACGGAAGCGCCTCATTAGGATGTGTGCTTTCACTGAGGGCCACTGGTGCTCACTTGCCAGCTAGTGGAAGAAGGAAGTTCAGAATTAGCTCCAGAAGGGCAGGGTTCACATCTTCGATATATTTGTTCCTCCTAGGAAATGTGTTTTCAACTGGGACATCATCACTCTTTGGAAGGAATCTGAGTCCCCTTGAGAGGGAGCTTGGTGTGGACCTGTGTGTGCTCTGTGCCTCCTTTCCCCCTGTACAGTGAAGTAGCTCCATCCTTACCTGACCTACAGGTTGAAGCTCCCACTGAAAATGTTAAGAACACTTTTCAGACCTGCTGACCTGAGACAATGGAGCGGGGGTGATGGGCAGAGGACTCTCTAGCTTCTCCGTCTAGGTTCTCACTGGGCGCTCCCATTGGCCGCATCCCCTCCTGCCCTTAGATGCCCACTGGGGCAGCAAGCCAGCCAGGGGCAGAGTGAGCACTCAGCTACCTGTGCTGGGGCGGCACCTGGAGAGCCCACGTTCCAGCCTGGCCTGTCTGAGTCTGTTCTGAAGGTGCCCTTTTCACCTGTGCTCCCAGTCACCAACTATGTGATCAATAATCAGAGTAGCTAATTATTGATTTCTTCATGATAACTGCTTCCTGTTGGGCCAGCGATGTGCCGAGCTCAAGACACATTAGCACATTAGTATAATACTCACGAGGGCCTGGGAGGCATGCTGCCCACACGGTGCAGAGGAGTCTGAAGGAGACCAGCACAAGGGCAGCCGCCAGTGGGTGGCGACGGTGAGACTGCAGCCCCGTGCCCCGCTCGGAGCCACACCACCCTGCGTGTCTTTGCAGCCGTGTTTGACAGAGGTCAGAGGACAGAAGGATGTTGGTATGATGGTGGTTCTTTTGCGTTTTGCCAAAGAGTGCTCCTGAGAATAGGTGGGAGGTGCAGGGTCACAAGACCAGGACGGAATGTTCTGCAAAAGGAAGGGACAGCCTATGAGTGAGTGCAGTGAGCACTTCTTGTCAGTACTGGGGACCGAACCAAGGGGTGTTCTACTATTGAGCCACATCTTAGCCTCCTTTCTTTTAAAATTTTTTTTTGAGACTGGGTCTCACATTGTTCCCCAGGCTGGGCTCAAATTTGTGATACTCCTGCCTCAGCCTCCCTGGTGTCTTGAATTACTGGTATGTGCCACAGTGCTTGGCTTGAAGGACTTTTAGCTGAGCTTTACCTTGATAAACTTCATTCACTTACAAGATCATGGTGTGGTTGTTTTTGTTTTGTTTGTTTTTTGGGGCTGGAGATGGAACCCAGGGCCTTGCACGTGCTAAGTAAGTGCTCTGCACTGGTATAGTTTAGTGAGGTGGGAGTGGGCCTTGCAGCCTGACTGCCTATTTCCCAGCTCTCCACACATCAGCCAGGTCATTTTAGGGACATTATCTAACAAAAACAATGTACTTGCTGTTTTTGGTGAGTAAGTGGATTTGGTTGAAGCATTTGTATCTCCAGGAGGATGACTTTAGGATTTCAAGCTGCCATGTAAAATTTTAGAGCTAAAAATAGCTTATTTGAAATAAAAACAGCAATGAGATCATGACTCTCATCTTGTGGGTTTTTCAGAGAACAGATTGTGAGCGCTGCCGAAATCTGGATTAAATTTATAATGATCTTGCAGCTTGTGTGTAGCCGTTTGCCTCTTTTTACTGGGAAGACAACAGGTGAGGAAGAAACCCATGGCTGACGTTTATGGCACCCTTGCTATGGGCAAAGTGCTCCCTGCGTCACTCATTTCACCCCCGTTGGCTGCCCGCCGGGTGAGTGCAGTTAGCTTCCCTGTGTGCCAGTGAGGCAGCAAGGCTTAGAGAGAAGGAAGTAATGTGCACAGGGCGCAGCTGCTAAGTGCTGGAGTTCGGATTCAGACTCGAAACTGCCTAGGGAGTTTATGTGTGCTCAATCTCACTGTAGTTCTGTTAAGCTAATCCTTCCCGATTTAAGCCTTACCTGTGTATTTTATTTTTTTTATTTTTTTATTTTTTTTTTTATTTTTATTTTTTCTTCTGGTACCAGGGATCGAACTCAGGACCTTGCGCTTGCCAGGCAAGTGCTTATGCCTCTGAGCTATACCCCCAGCCCCATACCTGTGTATTTTAAAAATACAGACTATGAAGTTACTGGAGGGAGCAGTAACTCTTAGAGGACTGGGTCTGCCTGAAGCCCTCTTAAACATTTTCGAGAGCAGGAGCCAGAAATGCTAAGGGCACCTGATAGGCCATGCATGGTAAACTTACATCTAAGTAAGAAAACTGCCAGGCAGCACTGGCTGCAGGTAAGACTGGGAGGCAGAGGGTCTTCTTCACCTTCCTCTGTTCTCTCCGAAGGCCTCTGGTCCCCAGAGCTTCTTCCTCCTTTCTTGCAGGGATCTCAGTCAGCCTCTAACCAGGCAGAGAAGGTCCCAGCTATGGGTCCCCACACAGCCCCGCCCTGCAGCTTAGGCCCTCAGCATCCCTTGAGCAAGAGATGGTTTATGGAAACTCCCTTTTATCGTGCCAAAACCTTTGAGATCAGTAACCCCTCCTTATCTGTCAAGGACACATTCCAAGGCCCCCAGTGAATACCTGAAACCTTAAACAGTAACAAACCCAATAGATAGTACTATTTTTCTCTCTGCATTTGCACACAAATTTAATGCTTTTTCTATCTTAACTACACACTTATTATGCACTGTGACTGTAATTTTTGCACTTTGAGGTGTGACAGCAAAACTAACCTGAGTTTCTTTTTCTTTCTTCACAATTTGATGGAAAGAAATTTGATCTTGCCACAGATCTTAGCAACTTCAGCATACCGAGTCATTTTTTCTTAAGTCAAGAATTTTCATCTTCTTAAAAAAAGGAAGGAGTTATATCCTTTCTTTAGCATAGCCTAATTCCCAGTGTGACTACTCTTGCACATTGGGGGCATTATTAAGTATAATAAAAGTGACTAGAATACAAGCACTGTGACTCCCAGTGGTCCCCCTGATAGCCAAGCCTGCTACTAAACAAGAATGAGCAGGTGGCAGACATGTACCACGTGGATTCACCAAAGGGACAATTCAGGATGGGGTGGAACAGCGTGAGGCCTCATCATGCTATTCAGAAGAGTATGCAGTTCAAAACTAATGGTTTATTTCTGAAATTTTCTATTGACTCTATTTTAGACTACGGTTGGCTGTACCTTGAAAAGCAAAATCTTGGATAAGGGGGGACTACTGTAATACGCTAATTCCTACACTAATTCGTGCTCGAATGGGAGACTTTCAGGCTCCACTGTAACAGTAAGGGGAGCATTTGGAGCAGGGAGACGCCCTGGGCACCCTTAAACCACTCTCCACAGTTGTTATCTGCTCCCATCAGAGGGTGGGAGAGGCCAGATGGCAAACTTTTGCTGTGTCACTTGATAGTGGTGCTGCTTACCTGCATTTTCAGCACATGGACAGCACCGACTCAGTTGGGACAGCGCTTACCAGCAGTATGAAGGGGGTGACATTACTCTTTGGTGTCCAGAGCCGTGTCTCTTTGTCCACCTTCCCAGCCCTCCTCCCTTTCTTCCTCATCTCTGTAAGGCCTGTAGGCCTCCAATTCACTGGACAGCCTTCAAGCAAATGCCACGAAGTGTGGCTGTGTTTTTATAACAAAAGTTAAGTTGCTTTGCTAGAAACAGTGACAGTGGAATTTAGCAATCAGCTAGCAATTGGAGGAGAGCTTTTAAGAACCTGGAGTGTAGGCCTTACCTAGGCCTCCCACTCCCTTCCAAATCATATACTTTGAGCCAGTGCTCAATTGGGGCCCATCAGTAATTATGGGGCTCTTGGTTTAATGAGTAGGAGTGGGGTGGGAGGAAGGGAAGAGAAGCTGTTGTTTATCCCAGGCCACCCAAGAAGCTTGGGGAAAGCGACAAAGGGAAGGTTCCTTTCTTCTTTAGCCTTGTCCTGTACTTTTAAAAGGTAGTTCTAGAGAGATACAAGCAGATGAGAACAGTTGAAGAAGCAGACACAGTACAGAAGAAGGTGCCTCAAGGCAATGAGGGGTATGTTTATTATTCACCACAGGATTCTCCTGGCCCCTTGGAACTTTCCATACTTTGACTTTCTGGCTAATTATTACCATCTCTGTGGTTGCTGGCAGTTGACCTTTGCTAGAGTGCCTGCCTGCAGTCAACTTGCTGGCCAGCATGAGGGCTACACCCACTGTAGACAACTGCTAAGGCCTCTGGAGCAAGCAGGGTGACCCAGCCCACCGGGAAGTGGCTTGCTTTATTGCCTGGCCTCTTGCAATTGATTTTCTGGGCTCTGGTGTGGTTTTCCTAGTCCTAGAACGCCTATGACCTGTGTGCATAGTACACATTAGCACAGCCTTTCCCTTTCTTCAACTGGCTCAGTAGCCAGCATGCTCCTCCATACCCTGAGACACATATGTAATGGAAAGCAGCCCTAGATATTCTTTAGTAAATGAACAGCTGGAAGAACTCTCAGGCATGTGTGAGCCCCGCCTGGGAAGGCATTTAGTCTGCTTCCAGAGCATGCACATCAGAGCTGAAAGAGCTTAGATACTCTCCAAACTCTTCATTTCACAGCTGAGGAGGAGGCCCAGAGATACAGTGAGTTGCCCAAGGCCGCGGGGCCAGGAGCCTTTCTGTTTTTCAAAACCAGGCTGGTATGTGTGGGTAGTCTTCAGGCAGAATTAAAGTTCCCACCTGCTTGGTATTTCCAGCTGCGCTTATACAGCTGCGCTCCACTCTGCTCTGTGCCCGGGAAGCTGACCTCAGTGACGCTCCTGCATTTGGATTCCACTGCTATTTGGCCAGTGCAAGGCACCTACAGGAGTCAGGGAGGGGAAGGTGAGTGTTGCCTTTGTTCCTCTCCTGCTGGGTTACTATGGGCTGGGTGTGTCCTCTGACTAAAGCCATAGCTTAGCTAGGCAGCCAGACCTCCCCACTTAGTGTTCGACTAACCCCTGACCTCTGTGGCCTGCCCCGGGGTACTCTACCATCTTTTGGTCTCCCAGTCCATTCTCAGACCTTTGCAAACAGTCCCTTTATTAAGCTCTCAAATTGCAGCATTTTACCTGCCAGCATTTTGACTGATACCTGTTGGTGGTTTCTTTTTATTAGAGAAAATCTAATGAGGTCATCTACAGTAATTAGAGAAAATCTGTCTGTTGGTCTTCTGTTGCTGGGACGAAATGTCTGAGATAAATCAGCTTAAAGGAGGAAAGGTTTATTTTGGCACATGGTTTGAGAAGGTTCAGTGCATGGTTAGTGTGCTCCATTGGTCTATGTTGAGGCAGAATATCATGGTGGAAATTTTGTGGTGGAACAAAGCTATGTACTTCAGAGCAGCCAGGAAGGGGAGGAAGGGGAGGTAGAGAGAGAGACAGAGACAGAGACAGACAGAAACAGAGAGAGGGAGCAAGCACACTCAAATAGTTCCTCAAGGCCATACTCCCAAGCTTCCTTCCATTAGGCCCCACCTCCTAAAGGTTCCACCACTTCCAGTAGCACACAGCTGTGACCAAGCCTTTAGCGTATGGGTCTTTGAAGGTCATTAAGATCCAAACAATCTGTATGAAAGGAAGTCATACCTGAAATTAGGAAAAAGTATTTTAGTTTTCTATGGTAACTGTAACAAATGATCACAAACTTGGTGGTTTAAAGCAACGCAAATTTATTCTCTCATACTCTGGAGTCAGAAATCCAAAATCAGCAGTATAGGGCTTGTTCAGCATGAACAGGGCTGTGTTCTCCAAAAGCACTAGGAGATCATCTCTGTTCCTCGTCCCTGGCCTCTTTTGGCTTCTGGTGGCTAACAGCATCCCTAGCCAGCTTGTGGCCATATCATGTTAGTATCACTCACTGTGGTCATGTTGCCATCATCTTTTCTGTGTGTGAAAACACACACAGAAAGGAGGGAGTTGCCTCCCTTTTATGAAGATTCTTGCTGTAGTCACTTTCTCATTACTGGGACAAAGTACCCAAAGTCCGCAGTTTAAAAGAGAGGTTCATTTTGGCTCATGTTTCTAAGTCCATGGTTGGTTGGCTGAGTTAGGAACAGCATTGTAGAAAGATCCGGTGGAGGAAGGCTGTTCGTATTATGACTGTCAGCAGAGGGTGAAGAAAGAAACTGGGAAGGGAAATATACCCAGTTAGATCACCCCCAGTGGCCCACCTCTTCCAATCAGGCCCCCTCCCAATAGCACATTTAAGTATGGATTCTTTAGTGGATGAATCCGCTGATGAATAAAGCACCCCCAGGATCCAATCACCTTCCCAAGCCCAACCTCAGAACATATCAGCATTTTTTGAGGGCATTCTAGATCTAAAATGTAAAAATGCTTATGATTGTATTCAAGGACCACCCAGATAATCCAGGATAATCTCCTCAACTCAAAATCCTTACTTTAATTGCATTAGCAAATAAAGTAACCAATTTACAAATGTGATAACATTGTCCCAAAGAAGATAACATTTACAAATAATATGGATGAGGCCCTGATATCTTCGAGGTCATTATTCAACCCACAACAGAGTATAACAGGCACATGGGAAAATTCCTTCAGAACAGTCCAAATGGCACATGTTTCTTGACACCAGCATGCTTGACAAAAGTATTGGCCTGTCTTTAGGGAACATGCTTTGTTGCAGATGCCCTTCAGTCCCTAGACTAATTGACTAATCTTTGGTCTTAGCAGCTAGATATAATTGTGATACTCCTTTTCTCAAGCCAGCTAGCTGATTAGTTACCAGGCAAAGGACTATGGGAAAGCTGGGACATGGTGGTGCATATCTGTAATCCCAGCACTTGGGAGGCTGAGGCAGGAGGATTGTTGTGAGTTTGAGACCAGTCTGGGCTACAAAGTGAGTTCAAGGCTAGTCTGAACTGCTTATTGAGACCCCGTCTCAATAAGATTAAAAAGAAAAGCATGATGGGAGACAAGATGGTGGGCTGTGATGGGGACATGAAAATTATGGAAGACCCAATCTAGGGACATTATGACAAATGACTTCAATTATGTGGAAATCATTTGACTTAAAGGGCTGAATCCTATACCCTAAAACCTGGAAGACCCTCTACTCTTAGCTCAACTGCCTCCCTTTACAGATAAGATCTGGAAAGGGGAATTTCCTTACCCACAGCTGGTTAATGACAGACCAAAGACTAACACAAGAGTCTTGGGACCCAATCTGAGACCTTTTCACATTCCACCTCCCTATCACACCTTCTACCAAATTTCTTCATTGTAGACAATCTTTGAGTGTTCATTATTGGACTTATTTCCTGAGTAGTTTTACTTATTGAAATTTGGTAGGCACTGGAAATGTACTGGAGGTCAAGCCTGTGTTACAGCATGGAAGAAGAAACCTTGCTGAGAACTATAGTTATGACCAGTGCTACCCAGAATGCCCACAACAAGCCAAGGAGACTGTGTTAGAAAGTAGACCTTCACCGAGAAAGCCTGGTCTGAAAATAAGTCAGAGAGCCAAAGACTGCACTCAGTGAGAAAGTTGGTGGACACTCTGACACAGGCTCCTTGCCTATCACAGACCAGTATGTTGGCCACTGACCAGAGAACAACAGTAAGAACAGTGCCCCCTGCTCCTGAGCAAACTCACCTCCCCAAAGGCACTGTGTTCATGGGAGAACAGCCCAGAGAAGACACTGTCCTATTGTTCAGATTGCATCAAGATACTAGAGTTCAGATCCGGAATAATTTTTTAAGAGGGCCAGTGACATTCCGGAGATCTTCCAGTAGTGCCTGACTCCTGAGTATAATTTTTGTGAGAGGGCCAGGTGTGGTGGTGCATGCCTATAATTCCAGTACCCGGGAGGCTGAGGCAGGAGGATTGTTGCGAGTTTGAGATCAGCCTAGGCTATAAAGTGAGTTGAAGGCCAGCCTGAACTGCATAGTGAGACCGTGTTTCAAAAAGAAAAAAAAATTTTTTTTGTGAGAATTAAAAAGAAAGTGCTTTAAAAGGACTTAGCATGTGCATGGCACAAGATAAAGCACTAAATATATAAAAGATATTATTTCTATTACTCCAGATATTCCTTGTTTAATGTCCATGTTCTGCTCCTGCAACTAGGTCAGTGTATGATTTGGTTGCTAAATCAGGAATTGTATATAGCATGAACATTACAATATTCAAAACAAAGACATGGTCAAAGGAGACTCCAACTTGATGACTTTGCTTTTATCTGTATAACTCTTACATGCGGTACTGTAATGTATAACAGTACATAAAACTAAAGTACTGTACTATACAATTTAATAAGCAAAAATTATACTACTGCCTAGACAAAGTATTCTATATGAAAAAAGACACTGAGGCTCTATAAGCAAGATGTACAGAACTGTAGAAAAATAAGACAGATCCTAAGTCTGTATAGGTCGTAAGTCCAAAGAATGCTCTTTAGTTGTTAAGTCTAACAGTCGTTAAATCAATGTCATTAAACAGATAGGTCATTAAACGAGGCATATCTGTACTGTATCATCATCTCGTGCAAAGGGACTATGTCAAATGAGGAGTGTGAAGAATCTAGAGACTTTCCGCCTAAAGACAACTGGAAGAGACCCAAGTCTGTAGGTTTGAAGAACTATCATGTGCAAGGAAATAGACAGATTTAGAATTTCCTCCTTTAATTAGTAGTTTTTGAGTGCCTGCTGTATCTCCACATACCTTCCTAGGCATTTGAAAAACAGCTGTGGACCAGACTAATGAGGCCTGAGTCTCGTGGATGAGGATGGTTATGGTGCAATATATAAAATCAAAATAACTTCAGGCAGAACTGAGACAAGATAAGAGGGAATTCCATAGGATGGGGGGGGGCTGGAGCTTCTTCTGGCCGGGTAGTCAGAAATGCCTTCCCTAAGGTGCTGATATTTGAGTTAATAAAGCCACAGATTGGGGATTGCTAGAGAAGGTGACTCTCACCTTCAAAGCTGACCCAGACCCTAAAGGCACTAGCAGGTAGAGGTTACTGGCCAACTGCATTCTTTGAGGCCTAGTTGCTAAGTCCTTTCTTGGAGAGAGATGTGAGTAGAGATGTGAGGGTTGTATGCATCAGCCAGAAATTTTCTATCTGTGATTATTCCAAGCTGAGGTTGGCTGGCCACTGCCCAGGGATCTTGGGCAGAGGATCCCTGTGTTGGGTGGATTTGAAGCCAGATGAGCCCAGTGGCCCTTCCAAGCTCCTCGGTCCTGTGACTGCCCTTCAGCCTGGTTGGATCCCGTGAGCCAGACTCTGTGTTTCTAGTCGGTCCATCTTGCCCAAGTAGCTGCTTTTCTTCTGGCATTAGTCATCGGCCCCATGGGGTCCTGGAAGTAGGATCAGAATGCTTCTGTGGAGTCTATTCTTCTTGAGCCATTTTAGATCCCAGCTGCTAAAGAAAATGGTGATGGTGTATATAGCAAAGTGGATAGAAAAGTTGAACAGAAATAAAGGGGAAGGAAATTGAAACTGTTCCCAGTGAAGACTATACAAACCAAATCCTTGTCTGAAGTGCTTTTTTCTTGCAATATGGGAAAGCATAATGTGAAGCACTCCCTAGTGATCTCTGCAAGTTCTACACCTGGCAGGGTCTGATACCTTTGTCTTCTTCCATCCTAACTGCCATGCTCATGGGCGGCCTGGATTTTCACCTACAGGCGCAGAATTATTTCAGTGCAATTCTGGAGCTTTCGGCAGGAAGATGGAAAATTTCCAGGCTTCCTGAAAAGAAAGTCGCTCAATGTTTTGTTTTACCTCTGCTGATTCTACTCAACCTGCTTCAAGCTAAAAGGCTGTTGTGGTGGCTTTTCCTCTTAGCTTGGCAGCTCTCTCTGGCTTATAAATGTCCTAAAATAAATAATTAAAACCTCAGCCTGACCTCTAAGGACAGCATTAAGCTTTGTCTTTCTTCAGAGACCTCCTGTGAGTGTTCACTTGTTTCAGGCCCCATAAATCCTGTTTATTTTGCCTAGCCAAAGAATAGTGGCACTTTAGAAAATATTCATGGTGCTATTTGAAAATAATGAGCCGTGCATACTGATTTTAATTCCAAAAGTCTACAAATTAAAACCCTCCTTGAAACCAGGCCCTCGATATTCTTACCAGCCTCCTGGTTTTCCCGTCTGATCTGTTGTTTCTCAGTGGAATGACCAAGCCAGAACCTGCTGGGTTAATGAGCGGGAAATCAAGTCGTAGTGAATGAACCCTTTCCTTAGGACCAGAGAAGTGGGGTCAGATGGTGTTTAGGTGTGCGAACGGGCCAGGCATGGTGGCACATGCCTGTAATCCCAGAACTTTGGGAAGCTAAGTTAGGGGACTGCAAGTCCAAGTCTACCCGGGCCACTTAGCAAGACTGTGTCTCAAAATAAAAATTAAAAAACAGCTAGGGCTGTAGCTCAGCGGTAGAACACCCCTGGGTTCAATGCCCAGCGCTGCAAAGAAACAAAAGCAAAAACAAAAAACCTGCAAAGGTTCCCCCAGGTGACTACTGCAAAAGTAGGTAAGACCAAAAAAAGGTACTAAGGGTTAACAGTCCAAGTCCAAGTCCAGGATGTTTCCCTTGGAGGCAGGTTTGTCGCGCTGGAAACAGCGCCAGGGAGCAGACACACAAAAGAATAGCCTGTTTGAAGAAGAAAATCAATTAAAGGTGGGCAACAGGCACACCCTCTCCGAACCATTATGCAGGAACAGAAATGCAACTAAAAAGAAGCTTGAAGAAGTGCTTCCATCCCCCTCTCTGAGACTGCAGACTGCCTCCTGGAGTTGGCAGTTGTCTGTGGTCAGGAGAGTAAGGTCACAGGTCTGTCGCCCCAGCTCGTGCCTGTAAAATGCTGAGTTACTGTGGGTGGCCATCACATCACCTTGGAACAAGGAACAAAGACTTTTTTTGGAGACACTCTGTTGTTACTTGCGCTAAGAGTTAGAGAACAGTCCCTCAGAGAGTGGCTGGTGGCATAGTAGGAGAATTTCTGAGATTCGGCCTTGGGCAAGAGGCATTTGGCCGGAAACCCGCACTGAAAACTTACTTGTCTAGCAAGTAAGCATGTGACTTTCACCTGACTTCATTCTCTGTCCCAGGGGTTCCAAGGCCAGAAACAAGGTTCTGGTTTGGGCTGCGGTCATGTCCACTCTTCAGATTAAAATGAGAACAGATTCAAAGGCAGATCGCCAAAGGTAATTCCTTGCTTTGACACCGAATAGGAATGAGGTGGTTTTTAAAGTAAGATGTTTTTTTTTTCCTAGTGAAAATAACATATGTGTAATCTTTGGGTTGGATTCAGTGGGAATGAAGGCTCTAAGGTTGGGGCAGGCATCTGAGTGAGGTTCTGCTCCTGGTAGCTTCTGAAACTGTGGGCAGAGCCTGGCGTCCACGGCGCTAGTACAGTTTATAGTGCTAGTGTAAGAGGTGGAACAGGCTGGAACCGGATGGCCTCTGCAGGGGCTCTCCAGCTGTGTTCCCCGTTAGTTACTTAGTTTTAATTTGTTGTCCTCTTCTGGAAGCATTAAAAGAAGAGAGCGAGATAGAGCTAGTGTGTGGATTTGTGAGGCTGGAAGCAGGCCCCAGGCAACTTGTACGTGAGCAGGACGGCAGCAGGGTGTGCGAGTGTGGATTTGTTGAAAGGACTAAGGAGCCCTGGAAGGAGAAGAGAATGGAAATGCTCTGCCAGAGGAACTTACGATGGGGACAGGATTGCTCAGCAAGGATGGCTGAGTGGTCTTGTGCACACTTCAGCTGGAGCTGATGTGCCTGAGAAGTGTTAGGGTTCAAGCTCCTTTGCATGACGCTCTCTCTATAGGATAGGGTGGGCCCATTGCTGGCAGAGCTTCGAAGTAATACAGTTTATTAGTCCTGGTGGCTGGGTGACAAAATAATGCAACTCTTTTTCTCCCCAAGTGGGTAATGAGAGTGTTAATTAGGATTTGAATTGGCTGAATCTTACAGAAATTCGAAATCATAGTAGGCCAAATAGTATATTGTTTCTCGCCACATAGAGGAAATCTGTAGATGGGCAGTTGAGGGCAGGCTTGGAGGCTCCCTGATGTCAGGGATTCAGACTCCTGCAATCCGGACATGTGGTCTCCACAAGGCTGCTTGAATTCAGCCATCACATCAGCATTCTAGGCAGCGGGGGAAACAAAGGAGCAAAAAAAGGGCTTACCCCTCTTCTGTCATTAATGATGTATTCCGGAAACTGAACTCAACATTTCTGTTTTCATCTCACCAACTAACGCTTAGTTACACGGCCGCCTAGATGAAATGGAGATTGGGAAGTGTAACTTTTGTTCATAATAGCTATGTGCCTAATTAACAAATTATGGTTGTTTTATGTTGTTTGGTTTACTAAGAGAAAAGGAGACAACAGATATTAGGGAATACCTTTTCAGAAATGCCTTTTCTGAAATACCTTTCAGATGTTAGGGAATACCTTTTCCTTTAGAAAAGGAATACCTTTTCTCTCCTTCCCTCTTCCCTCTGTTTCTTGATCCCCTTCCCCTTTGAGAACATTCAAGTATATAACGTTATAATATATAACATTTGCATTCTTTATGGCAAATGGGTCCACAGACTTAACACATTTTAATTCCCTTTTCCATCCCCTTCCTCTCTCCTCCATTTTTCCCTCTGTTTCTTGATTCCCTTCCGCTTTGAGAAAGATCTCATATAATATATGAGAAACCACGTGGGGCTTGGGATGTAGCTCAGCGGCACAGTGCCTGGGTGGCAAGCGTGAGGTCCTAAGTTTGATTCCTAGTACAAAAAAAAAAAAGAGAGAGAGAAACCATGTGATATTTAAGCTGATATGTCTGACTTACTTAATGTGATGGTCTTATTTTTCTACAAATGACTCAGATATATCTGGCAGAGTAGTACTCTGTCGTGTATAATTATCACATTTTCTTTATCCATTCATCTGTTGATGGACATATGGGCCACTACTAAGATTTAGTTACTATTACGACTTGTGCTGCTAGAAACATGGATATGGGTGTATTACTGTAATGTGGTGTCTTTGACTCTTTCTAGAAGACAGCTAACAGAGCGTCAAATGGAATTTGTACTTTCAGTCTTTTGAAGAATCTGCATACTGACTGCAGAGAGGTGGAAGTAGTTCATATTTTCACAGACAATGTACAAGGGTTCCTTTTCCCTACAGCCTTCCCAGCATGTGTTATTATTTGCATTATTGATGATAGCTATTCCTTCTGGGGTAAGGTGGAATCACAATGTTATTTTAATTTGCATTTCTCTAATGACCACTAACACTGAACATTTCTTCATGTATTTATTGGCCATTTGTATTTCTTCTGTGAAGTGTGTGTTCACTTCAGTTGCCCATTTTTTGATTGGGTCTTTTATTTTGGGAAGAGTCTAATTTTTTGAGTTCTTTATATAGTCTACATATTAGTCCTCTGAGGAATGATTATGTCAGTTTGAGAAGTCTAGAAGCTTAACTAAATGACTTAGCAGTTCTACATCCTGGGGTGTAGAGGACATGCCTTTGGGTGGCTGTTTATAGCCTAGGATGTTGTGACAGTTGATTCATTGCCTCGACTTGAGAAGTCTAGAAGTTTAACCAAGTGTCTCGGCAGGGGGTCAGGGTCCTTGTGTTGTAAACATTCTGAGCCTGTGCAAGAGAAGAGCACAGAGATGATGTGAACAACCACCCTAGGGCAGGTAGCCTGCATACAGTGTAGTGGAGGGAAAGAGGATTGCTCTCACCCTTTCTGTTCTTGTTGCTTTTGCTACCTTCTGCCACCATACGTGGTTGCCCCTATGCCATATGCTGCCCTGCCTTGGAGCCAGCTGATTATGGACTGAAACCTTAACAAACTGTGAGCTAAATAAACCTTTCCTTCCTTAATTTTGGGCATCTGGTATTTTGGGTCAGCAGTGAGAGAAAAGTAGCCAAAACAGCCAGTTATGCTGAATATTTCTTCATGTATTTAGTGGCCATTTGCATTTTTCTATAAAGTGTCTGTTCATTTCAGTTGCCCATGTTTTAATTGAGTCTTTTATTGTGGGAAGGGTCTAATTTTTTGAGTTCTTTATACATTCTAGATATTAGTGCTCTGTCTAAGGAATAACTGGCAATTTTTTTCCCCATTCTGTAGGTTGTCTTTTCACTGTGTTGATTTTTTTGTTGTTTTTTTGCTGTGCAGAAGCTTTTTAATTTGATATGATCCCATTTGTTGATTTTTGATACTATTTCATGTGTAACCTGGGTTCTTTTCAGAAAGTCCTTGCCTACGCCTGTAACTACAAGAGTTCTACTTTGCCTTCCAGCAGGTTGGGTGTTACTATTTTAACATTTAATTATTTCATCCATTTTGATTTTAGTTTAGTACATTGTGAAATATATAGGTCTAGATTCAATCTTTTGTATGTAGTAAGCCAGTTCTCACTACATTATTCATTAAACAGGCTGCCTTTCCTCTAGTGTATATTTTTGGCCCCATTATCAAGGTTAAATAGTTAAATATTTCTGAGGTTGTTTCTGAATCCTTTATTCTGTTCCATGGTCCTTGTGTCTGTTTTTGTGCCAGTACCATGCTATTCTTATCACAGTACCTTTGTAATATAACTTTAAATGTCGGATTGTGATGCCTACTTCTTTACTGTTTTTACCCAGGGTTGCTTTTGCTATTCTGGGTCTCTTCTGGTTCCGTATGAATTTTAGGATTGTTTTCTTCCAGTTCTGTGAAGAATGCTGTTGGAATTTTGACTGGTATTGTATTAAATATGCTTATCAATTTTGGAAGTATGGCTATTTTGACTATTTTGGTTCTGCCTATCCAGGAAAAGGGGATATCTTTTCATGTCTGTTGTCCTCTTTGATTTCCTTTTACAGAGTGCTGTGGCTTTCATTGTAGAGCTCTTTCACTTATTTAGTTAGCTTGAGTCCTAGATACTTAATTTTTCTTGGTGTTATTGTGAATGGTGTTTTTTCTCAGTTTCATTCTCTGTGGGTTCACTTTAGTGTACAAGAGCACTATTGATTTTTGTGTTGATTTTGTATGCTGGACATTACTGAATGTGGTTATTAATTTTGAGTCTTCTGGTAGATTTTTTCAGGTCTTCTGTGTAGAGGATTGTGCCATCTGCAAATAATGATAATTTTACTTCTTCTTTTCCTACACATATCTCTTTTATTTCTTTTTACTGCCTAATTGCTATGCTAATGTTTTAAGTACTATGTTGAACAGCAGGAGTGATAGTGGACATCTTTGTCTTTTTGCTCATTTTAAAGAGAAAGCTCTCAGTATTTCCCATGTAATATGATATTGGCAGTAGGTTAAATGGCTTTTATCAGATTGAGATAAAAGTTTCTATACCTATTTTCTTTGAAGTTTTACCATGAAAGGATGTTGGCTTTTATCAAAGACCTTTTTTTTTTGCATCTCGAAATGATCGTGTGATTTTGTCCTTGGTTCCGTTTATATGGTGTCTTACAATTATTGATTTGTATATGGGGAACCATCCTTGTATTCCTGGCATGAAGCCTACATGGCATGATTTATGCTTTTTTTGATGTTTTGTTGCATTCTCTTTGCTAGGGTTTGTTGAAGATTTTTGCATCTCTCTTCATTAAAGATATTGGTGTATAGTTCTCTTTTTTGGTTGGATCCTTGTCTATATTTGTAATCAGGGTAATGTTCACTTCCAGAAATGACTTTGGGAGTACTTATTCTCCTTCAAGTTCATTAAAAAGCTTAAGGAATATTGGTGTTAGAACTTCCCTGAAGTTTTTGTAGAATTCAGCAGTGAACTCACCAGGACCTGGACTTTTCTTAGTTGGTAGGTTATTTATTACTGCTTTAATTTCATTGCTTGTTGTTGGATTATTCTATTGCCTTCTTGGTATGGTTTTGGTATTTCATACACAGTATATCTAGGACTCTATAATCTCTTCCGAATTCTCCAATTTATTGTTTCACAGGTTTGTGAAGTAGTTGTTAATAATCTCTTTCATTCTGTCAGTGGTATGTCCATTATAATTTAACCTTTTCCATTTCTATTTGCGTTGATCTCAGTTTTTCCTCTTTTCTTGTTGGGGGAGTTACAGGAATTGAACCTGTGCTTGTCAGGCAGGCGCTTTGCTGCTGAGTTATATGCCCAGCCCAAGTTTCTATCCCTTCCTCCCTCCCTCCTTCTCTCTCTCTCTCTTCATTAGATTGGCTAGGGGTTTGTCTATTTTTAAAGAACCAACTCTTCAATAAATTAATTTTTTGTGTTTTTTTTGGGGGTGTACAGCTTGTGTCTAGATACCCCCCCAGCCTCATATGATCATAGGTGGGCTTTTGCAGAGGTGGCTAAACCTAGAGTGTGTGATGCTGGGATTGATTCATGGTGCAATGCTCAGATCAAGGGCACTAGGACGTTTTAATTTTATTTTAAAGATAAGTGAATGTAAACACGAATAACACAAAAACAATAAGGAAATACACAAATTATGAGGAAGATAGTAGGGAATTGACAATGAATGCTGTTTTACATAATATCATCTTCATATTCCTTACTGAGTTATCTCAAAAACAGTGAAGGAAATACACAGTTATAGAGAAGATAGTAGAGGATTAACAATGGCTGTTGTATTACATCATGTTATCTTCACACTTCTTAGTTATAAATCAGTATAATGCATAAATGATAAAGGAAACACAGAACTATAGAGCAGATTTTGGGGAATTAAAAATGGATGCTGTATTACAAAATTACATCTTCACTATTGTTATTCAGTTATACAAATGATGGCATGTTCGATTAATCATACAGTTTTCTCCACCCTCATCTCCATTGTTCTACCACCCAATCAATTGTCTTCCCTCTGACAATAACTGTACTTTTTGGTTTATTTACTCCCTTGGGCTGTCACACTGGGAAGGCACATGGCTGCTTCAAATTATGCTGTAACAAACATGGGTGTGCTCAGTTTACTATGACACTAGGTGGAAAAGCACCCATCCTCAAAAATGGTACATAGGCAGGGAACCAAATACACTATGGTCATACCCAATTGATAAGTCCTTGAGGCCCTCAGGGGCCTAGTCCAGTCTGAGGGTTCATGCCTTGGACCACCAGGCCCCACAATGAGGAGCTCCTGGGGACCTGGACCAGTTCACAGGGTCACCCCTGCAGACCCCTGGGTTCCGCCCCAGCAAGGTGATCCTGGAGACCTCAACCAGCCTTCAGGGTTGACCCCACAGACCCCTGGGTTCTGCCCCAATGAAGTACTCCTGGAGGCTCAGTTGGGTTCTTGGGGTCACCCCCAAGCACTGCTGGGCTCTGCCCCAGCAAGGCGCTCCCACCCCAACGAGGTGCTCCTGGGGGCCTAGTCAAGTCCTCGGGGTCACCCCCGAGGACTTCTGGGCTCTGCCCTGCCCCTATGAGGTGCTCCCGCAGGCCTAGTCAAGACCATGGGGTCATCCCCACAGACCTCCGGGCTCCAACCCAATGAAGTGCTCCTGGGGGCCCAGTCTAATTGATCTCCAGTGCTGTTGCTCCCTGCCCCTTACAGCTGGGCATTGGGCGCACTTATGATGCTGGGCACAAGTGGCATGAGATTTCCCCCACCCATGCTCACTGAGGTAGTCCAGGGTGTGTGCTAAGTTTAGTTATTAGTTCTAGGAGAGAATTGGAGGATTTTCTTGGGTCTTCTGTGTAGAGTATGTTGTTGTCTCTTGGACTCCAGGACTGCTGCTTTTCATGTAATTTGTCGGTATGTGTTCATACAAGTTAGCAATATGAAGTCTCTCTTGGTGCTCATATTAGTAGTTTAGGGTGAGTCCTGAAGCCCGTGGACTCATCCCATTTCTGTCAGGAACATGTGTTGAGCTTGTGGGCCACCAAGACTCAAGGTGCTCACAGAGGGAGTTCAGGGTGGGAGCTGAAGCCTGGTAACTCAGCTCATGCTTCCTGCCTGATGTTGGAATGAGAAGGGTGTGGGGCCGTGTGATCCACCTCCATTTGCAGCTCTCTCTTACTGTTGTGCTCCAGTTCCTGTTTGTTCTTTGGCTGGATCCCTGGGAATTGCTGTGGCCCTGGAGTCATTGCCAGTGCTCTCTGCTGCTCTCTGCTGGTAGTTGCTCACACAGTGGAGAGGCAGGAGGCCACAGCCTTGGGGCAGGTGTAGAGCTGGGTGTGGTGGGCTGTGTACTGTTTGCTTTGACTCCACCTTGCCTCAGGGTGCTGACTAGAAAGGTCACTGCAGAGTGGCATGCTGCTTTAATGGCAGTTGTAACTTTTTATCCTCACACTGGGTTTGAAAAAAGCTCCCATCTGCTGCTGCCTCTTTTCTGGGCTGTGCCTTCTCCACTCTGGCTTCAGCCCAGCTCGAAACTCTGCTCTCCCCTGGCTGAGTCAGGAGGCTCCTGCGAGCATGGGCCTCTGCAGCTGAAGCTTCAAGTGCCGGAATGAGGGAGCGGGCCGAGGGTGTGTATGGAGCAGTGACTCCCTCCTTCTCCGCCTTCTCTTCCTCTAACTGTGCCACGGCAGCCCTCCGAGTTTTTCTTCCGGGAGAGGTCTTGTTTGCTCTTTCTGAGGGCTTCAATTCTCATTTCAGATCCTTCCTGGGTCCAGGGGGCCCACTCTTGTTTATTATTTGTTCAAATATTTTTTTTCTATTTCGTTTGTTCCTTGTCTTTCTCATGTTGCTATTTTCCAGTGTCTGGGTGGTGATCCTCTGGGAGGATTTTTCTCTGCTGCTTACCTGGTTGCCATCTTCCCGGAAGTTCCCCCAAGGGCACCAGGATTAAGGGTGTGAGTGTTACCCACTCTGAGTAGCCTGGATAAGATCCAAGGGATAGGAAGGGCTGTGGTCACTCCTTGCTTGCTTTGCTATCTTTTCCCTGCCATGAACTGTTTCTTCTCTGTGACACCTATCTGTCAGGACACCCTGCCTTAGACCCAGCTGATAATGGACTGAAACCTCTACAAATTATGACCTAAATAAACCTTTCCTCCCTTAACTTGTGGATGTTGGGTATTTTGTTTCTGCAATGGGAAAAGTAACTAACATGGGGCAGGAGGGCGGTCTCACTTTCATTGATTTTTGCTCTGGTCTTCATAATTTCCTTCCTTGTACTAGCTTTAGGTTTGGATTGTTCTTGTTTTTCTAGCACCTTGATACGCATTGTTAGGTTATTTATTGGGTCCTTCACTGGGGAATATTTAAGAACAGATTTTCTCCAATTATGCTCTCATGGCTCAATTCCTTTGGTTCTTATCTCTTTAAATTCCCTCGGGGCCCCTAATAAATTATTTCTAGTATCTTTAGTCTATTTTTTCTTTAGTTTTTTGAGATGGGGTCTCACTATGTAGCCTAGGATGGCCTCAAACTCTTCCTGCCTCAGTCTCCCAAGTGCTGAGATTACAGGCATGTGCGACCACACTCAACTTACTTAGATTAAAAAAGTATTTCCAAGTAATACAGAACAACTATGATAAGTAAGTTGGGTAGTGAATTAGGACATTACTGTTTCATAAGAATGGTATGCCATGGGCTTCTGCTTTGGGGCATTATAGGCTGTTCTGCATATTGTGACTATTGCTGTTATAACTCTAAAATCTGGACAGAATTCACAAAGTGACTGCTGAAGGTCCTAAAGGGGTAACAGAATAGGCAGCTTCTGGTGTCACATGTCCCAGAGAACAGGAGAGAAGGAGCCAAGTTGGGGGACAGCCCCCCTGTACCCCAGCTTCCAGCCTATGCTAAGCACAGACCATGCACCAGCAGTGGGTTCAGGTTGGGGATCCTGGAGCCTCTCACCAAATCCAAGAAGCAGAGTTTCCATTTCAAGCACAACAAAAGATGATCTGCTAAAACTAAGGAAAGATAAGACTTACTAAAAAAAAAGCAGAATTTGGAATTTGTACAACTTAGCATTCATAATATCCAAGATTCAGTCCAAAATGACCTGATGCATAAAGAACAGAGAAAAAGAAACATGGTGGTAAGAGGAAAGTGGTCACAGCTGAGCTGGAAGTGAACAAGATAATGACATTTAGGTCTTAGAGTTTTAAAAACTATTATGACTGAAGTAAAGGGAATTAAGGGAAAGGTTTCTTTTTCTAAATCAAAATCTCAGCAAGAAAATGGGAAGTTTTATCAGAGAAATAGATACAAGGAAAAATGATCAAGTGGAAGTGGTTTTTGGGGGTTTTTTTTTTGCCCTCTTTCTGACTTTTATGCCTTGGAATGGGCTTCATGTTTATTCTACTTTGCACTTGTCTAGTACTTTGTATTTTTTTTTTTT
>PVLD010022687.1:0-28834 GCA_004027595.1 Dinomys branickii
AAAAAAAAAAATAAAATAAAGTTAGGCTAGTCTGATGAGACCTTTTTTAAAATTTATTCTTTTATTTAAAAAAGAACAGAAACACAACAACAAAAACAAAGACAATAAAACAACAGAAATGATATAGAATTTCAAAACAAGATGATAGGAAATTAACAATTGTTCTTGTATTACATATTGTTATCTCCAAAGTACTCGCTTACATTATCAGAGATAGGTATGTAAGACTGATAAAACAATTAAACACTATCTGTTCCTTTGAATAAACCAATAGCAATTAGTAGTAAAATTATCTTAGCTAACTTGTGTATGTGTATATTTTCCCTTCCTTCTTTCTTTCTTTCTTTTCCCTCATCTCAGTTGTCCTTTCCTTTTGAGTAGTTTCTTTCCGTTTCACAGTATCTATTGTACCATTCAGATTTTATCTACTCTTTCAAGTTCTTACCCTAGGGAGACAATCCAATGTTTACACATGCAGGTCTGATTTATTTCACTTATGAGTATCGTCTCAAGTTGCATCTATTTACCTATAAAAGCCCAAAATTTATCTTTATTTATAACTGAGTAATATTCCATTGTATAAAAATACCACATCTTTTTTACCCATTCCTCAGTTGATGGGCATTTGGGTTGTTTTCAAGATTTTGCTGTGACGAACTGTGATGCTATAAACATGGGTGCACATATATTGCTGTGGCATGATGTTTTTAATTCTTCAGGGAAAATACCCAGAAGGGGAATACCTGGGTTTAATGGGACCTCTAATCCTAAGTTTTTGAGGAATCTCCAGACTTCTTTCCAAAGTGGTTGCACCAGCCCACACTGCCACCAACAGTGGAGAAGGATGCCTTTTTCCCTACAGCCACTCTAGCATTTGTTATTGGTTGATTTCTTGGTGATAGCCATTCTTACTGGGGTGAGATGAAATCTCAGTGTTACTTTAATTTTCACCTTTTGAATAACTAATGATGTTGAATGTTTTTTCATGTATTTATTTACCATTTGTGTTTCTTCATCTGAGAAGTCTGTATTCGTCTCAGATGCCCGTTTTTAGATTGGGTCTTTGAATTTGGAGGTTCTTATTTTTTTTCAATTCTTTATATGTTCTAAGTATAAGTCCTTTGTCTGAGGAAGAGTTAGCTAAAAAATTTTCCCACTCTATGGGCTGTCTTTTCATTCTATTGGTGATTTCCTTTGATGTGCAAAACCTTTTCAGTAAAATGAGATCCAAGTTGTTGATTCTTTAAAGTGTTTCTCTTGCAGTCCTGGGTTTGTTCATGAAGTCTGTGCCTACCCCTATATCTTCAAGATTTTGACCTACTTTCTCTTCCAGCAGATTTAGTGTTTCTGTTTTAATATTTAGACCTTTTATCTATGTTGACTTTAGTGCAAGGTGACAGACATGGGTCTAGTTTTAGTCTTCGGCAAGTAGAGAGCCAGTTTTTCCAGCACAATTTATTAAAGAGGATCTCTTCCAGTGAATATGTTTAGCTCCTTTGTTAAAGATGTGTGTTTAGAGTTGTGCCCACATCTTCTCATCTGTTTCACTGGTTCTCAGGTCTATTTTTTTTGCCAGTACCATGCTGATTTTATCACAGTAGCTTTGTACTATAATTTCAAGTCAGGGATTACGATGTCTCCTGACTTGTCTTTGTTGCCTAGGACTGCCTTTGCTATTCTAGGTCTCTTCTGGTTCCAGATGAATTTTAGGAATGTTTTCTGTATTTCTGTGAGGAATGCTAATGGTATTTTTATTGGAATTGCATTAAATCTATACAATAATTTGAGAAGTATGGCCATTTTCACTATGTTGGTTCTTCTTATTCATAAACAGGGATGTCTTTCTGTTTTCTGGTATCCTCTTTGATCTCCTTTTTCAGAGTACTGAAATTTTCAATATATAAATCTTTCACTTCCTTTGTTAGATTTATTTTTAAGTATTTCATTTTGTTTGGTTGCTATTGTGAAAGATGTAGTTTCCGTAATTTCTCTCTCAATAAGTTTGTTGTTTGTGTGCAAGAATGCTATTTATGAGTATTGACTTTGTATTCAGCCATACAACTGAATTTGGTTACTAACTCTAGGACTCTTTTGGTAGAGTTTTTGGTATCTTCTATGTAGAGTATCATGTCATCTACGAGTGATGATAACTTAACTTCTTCCTTTCCTATCCTTATTCCTTTTATTTTTCTCTTCTGTCTAATTGCTCTGGCTAGTGTTTCCAGAACTATGTTGAAAAGGAGTTGTGACAGTTGGATGTCTTTGTCTTGTTCTTGATTTTAGAGTGAAAACTTTCAGTTTTTGTCTATTTAGTATAATGTTGGCCATCGGTTTGTCATAGATGGCTTTGATCAGATTGAAGTAAAGACCATCTATTCCAATTTCTGTAGAGGTTTTATCAAGAATGAGTGCTGGACTTTATCAACTGATGGGACTTGTACAAATTATTCATCCCGATTTCTTTGAGGTGTTTGTGACTTTATTGTGTAATGATTTCTTTGATCATTCCTAAGCATAGCTCATAAATTAGAGATATTCCAAAGTATTTCATTTTCAAGTATACTTACTGTGCTTGTCTTCTCCTTGCTTATTTAAAAAAAGAATTATTTTTAAATAGAAAGAGAAATAGAAAGAATCACACAAAAAATTAAATCCCACAGCTTAACGATATAAAATTTTAGTCCATTCTTCTATTGATATAAGTACAATTATTTTAATTATTTTTCTATCATGCAGAAGTAGACCCTTTGGTTATAGGGAGGATAGACCCTTTGGTTACCCTCGTAGTAGTTTATCTGCAGCATATGCTTATGAGTGGAACTGCTGAGACACAAAGTATGCCTATCTTTAATTATGCCAGGTATTTCTAAATTTTGCTCCCACATTGTAACAATTTATAAATCTATCAGCAGTCTTGAGAATTCACTGTTCCACAGTCTTGTCAGCATTTGGTGCTGTTAGACTTTAAATTTATTGCTAACTTGATGGGCATGAAATGATATCATATTGGGTAATTTGCATTTTATAGATTACTAGCTAGGGTGACCATTTCTTCATTTGTTCATTAGTAGTTCTGTTTCTTTCCCTTTGACTTTTGTCTTTATATCCTTAGCCTATTCTTGTATTGAGAATATGTTTTCTTATTTGCAGAGTTGTTGGTAAATTCTAGATACCTGCCATTTTTGGTTATATTTAGTGTATCTTTGCATCTGGAGCGTATCTTTGCTTATTTATTTATCTTTCAGTACTAATGCTTTATTTTTAAGATGTAGTTAGTAGTGTATTTTCTTTGTTGTTTGTCCTTTTGGTGCCATGTTTCAGAAATATTTTTCTATCCTGAAGACAATCTCCCTTCTATAAGTGTTCTACTTTTTGTTTTGTATTTTTTGATCTTTTAGCCATGAGCAAATTTTGTGTATAGTAACTCAGTTTTTTAAAGAAATATGTTAAAAATAGTGTGTTTTTAGCCAATTATTTGGACCACAGCCATTTCTGAAAGTATTTTTCTGAGCACTTTGTCCATTTTCATTGGTCCAGTGTGTTAAGATTCCATTAACTTTTGGAGCTTTGCTCTGAAGCATTGATTTCTTTCTTCTCAAGGCAATGCCAGCTTGGTCTTTGCCTCTACAACCACCTTTAGTATTTTTTGTCTACTCTTCTTTGAAGTAACTTGTAGGGTCAGTATTTCCAGCTCCTCAGAAATCTCTGTTGGACTTTTGTTTGGAATTACATACATAGATTTATGGATGAGTTTGAACAAAATGAAAATCTATGTAGCTTGAGTCTTTGTACCATGAACATCATATGTTTCTCTGTTACTCTGGCTGTCCTCTTCAATTTTAACATTATATTTTTCTGTTCCATTTTTTCCATGTAGGTACTACTCAGCTTTTAAATTTTTATTTCTATGTATTTTATAGTTTTTGTTGCTATTATAAATAGAGTCTTTAAAATTTCATATTCTAGTTGTTATTAATTTAAAGGACAACTATAGATTTGCTATAACATATGATCTTTTTTAAATTTGCAATTTGGGAAACTCATAATTTGTTGATTTTCCTAAGGATTTTCTAGGTGAAAAAAATCATGCTATATGCAAAATAATAACATACTCCTTTGCAATCCTTAAGTCTTTGTTTTATTTTATTTTACTGCATTGGTTAGGAGTTTCACGACAAGCCTAAATAGAATCAGTAATGAAAATGGTCTTGTCTTATGCCTAACTTGAAGAGAATGCTGCTGAAGTAAAAGGGATCAATCCAATATATGTGTGTGTGTCTTAGTTACTCTTCTAGCTGCTGAGACAAAATACTGGACACTCACAAGTGAAATCCAACGTTTATTTGTCTCACAGTTTGTAAAGGTTTCAGTCCATAGTCAGCTGGCTCGAAGGCAGGGTGACATGGCAGAGAAGCATCACAGAAGAGAAACAGTCCATGGTTTGGCAAGTGGAAGGCAGTGAGCAGCAAGCAGCAACAGTGAGCCTGCCTTTCCTCTCTTCATTTTATTCCATCCAGGCTATAAACCTATTGATTGGTGCCACCTACACCTACAGTGGGGCTTCCATTGTCCAGGCAAACCCTATGCTAATTTCACTCAGTGGACTAATTTAGTACCACACATTCTTAGTCCCAGTATCACACAATCCAGCCAGCTCTGAAATGTCTTGTCTATGAGAACATGAGGCTTTGGAGGGACATCTAGATACAAGCCATGAAGTATGTATAAACTCCCCACAGTGAATGCATTTGCTATGTATCACAAACGTATATTATAAAAGCATAAATATTAAATAATAAAGAGACCTCTTATGACTTTTAGACTTTCCATTAGTTTAACATTTACTCTGAGTTTTTGGTGTGCATCCTTTTTAGGTCAATGAAATTTGTTTTCTACTACTATGTTGCTACTTTAAAAAATGATGAATACAATGAATGTTATTAAATGGTTTTGCTCATTTCATCTATTTAGGTGACTATATATTTTTTTTCTCCTAATCCATTGTCTTAGTTACTTTTCTCATTGCTTATACAAATTATCCAACACCCACAGTTTAAGGGAGGAAAGGTTCATTTGGCTCACAGTTCAGAGAGGTTTCAGTCTTTAGCTGGCCAGTCTTTAGCTGGTGAATCACAGCAGTGGTGAATCACAGAGGAGAAACAGTTCATGGCAGGCAGAAGACAGCAAAAACAACCAAGTGACAAGCCACTCTGTACTTAATATCTTCTCCACACTACCTGCTCTTCAGGTAACACTTACACTCTTACTAGCCCTGCACCATGAATCAATCCCAGCATCACACACTATTGATGCAGCCACCTCTGAGAAAGCCCCACCTATGATCACATGGAGCTTTGGTGGACATCTAGATACAGCCATAGCATACATTAACATGGTCATATTACACAAGTAGATTTTTAATCACATAAATAGGTTTAATCATTCTTGTATTAGTATTATAAATACAAGATGGTTATTTTTTAAAAATACACTGTTGGATTTGGATTAAAAATTTTGTCAGTGGTCATAAGTGAGATTACCTATAATTTTCTTTTCAAAATGTCTTGGTTTTTGAATCAAGATGCGATAAAAAACAAGTTGGGCACCAGCAAACCCTTCCCCTCTTCTTTTGCAGTACTGGAAACTGAACCCAGGGGTGCTGAGCTACAACTGCACCTCCTTTTACTTTTAAATTTTGAGACAGGGTCTCACTAACTTGCCTAGACTGAACCTTGAACTTATAATCTTCCTGCCTTCCTCAGCTTCCCAAGTAGCTGGGAATCTAGGCATATGTCACTGCTCTTGGTTCAGCATCCCGTTTTGAAATATTAGTAAAACAATTAGTATAAGATTAGAATGATCTGTTTTCTGAAACTTTGGTTAACCCCTCTTGTGAAGCTATTTGAGGCCAGGCTTGTATTTTGTGTAGTTGAACACAATTTTTAATAACTATCTTTATGTTTATTATTGTCTCTTTATTTAAATTCATATATTTGGAGACTTATATGTGTATGTGTGTGTGAAAATACTCAAATATCCATATGTTATAACTCTCAATTCTACGTATACTTATTTATTTATTATTATTATTATTTTTGCATTACACAATGTTGTCATCATCTTTATTACTCAGTTATACAGATGATAGATCATTCAGTTACTCAGTTTTCTCCACTTTGCTTCCGTTATTCTACCACTCTGTCAGTGATCTTCCCACTGGTAATAACTGCACTTTTGGTTTATTTACTCCCTCATGCTCTTACTTTGGGCAGAGACTTGGCTGCTTCTAAATATGCTGTATATTACGTGGGTGTACACAAATTGCTATGGCAGGAGGTGGAGAACACCCTTTGGCAAGCCCTCACAGCTGTCAAGTGTCCAGTTAGGTAGGCGGGGTTATACAGCGAACTGCCAGGCTCTGTCAGCACATCCACATCTATAAGCTCAGGTGAGTCTTCAGGGCCTTCCTGGGGGCCAGGCAAAGCACCTGGCACACCCCGGGGGCCGAGTGGAGCTCCGGGGGGGGTGGTGGTGGAGCTCCTGGTGCCCCCCTAGGGGCTGGGTCTACATATATTTAAATACAGAATACTACATATAATTTTTTATAACTTATCTAATACAAGGCATAGTTTTAAGTTCTGAGTCACTATACCTTTGGAATTTGTTATAATCCAAATTTATAAGACTGAGTATGCTGGTGCTTGGATTAACAACAACTAATATTTTTTCATTAGTGCATATTTGCCATACATAATGATCACATTCATTATGGAGAATTTGTACCTGTACATAATAAATCTTAATTCCTCTTTTCCCTAATACCCTTCCCTCCCCTAACCACTTTTCCATCCCAATTTACAAAAGCTACAGTTTCATTTTTCCTTCACTTCTCTCTTTTCTAGAATCCCTTTTCCCTTCCTCCTCTGCCCTCCCTTGTTCCCCTTCCCACATTTTAAATTTATCATGGTCAATTGTTCTACAGTTCTATATCATGTACCCCAATATGCAAAATTACATAGCTTTTATACTGCACAATTCCATGGCGTACCTTATCTATGAGCCTCATTGTGAATGGTGCCTCTCTGGGTTAGGATTCCTTTTAGTACACATAGTAGGAAAGAATTGTTCAAACTGTATTTTACACCACTTCTGTTTAGTATTTGCATTTACTGTTACTTCTTGAAAAAACAGAAATACATTTAAAACTGGGAAAGCTATTAACCTCAAATTTTTAGTTTGGCATTGGTTATAAAGTTAAAGAAAGATGTTGAAAAGGAAATACAAATCAAAGATTTGTTGATTGCTTCATGTAAGAATTCTCCTAGTGCACTGGAAAAAGAAAGCAAATATGTCTCTTAAAAAAGTTCAAACTTTGTTTCCCATTTAATTATTTTCTTCCTGGGTTCAATGCAATTTGGAGTGTTTAACAATGGAGGATAAGCAATCTATATTTATATTTATATCTACACATAAATATATAATCACAGTATAAATATAGTGAATATGACAATCTGTGAGTCATAACGCTAGCTTTGGAAATAATGAATACACTAATAAAATGGAATTTTGTATTACAAACATATCTCATAGACACTAGATGTAAAGTAAATTTTTTCTCATTGTTTATTTCTGACCAATATCATGTCCATGTCCATTGTATTGTATGTTTTGAATGCAAAACTTGTGTAGCATTTCTGGTTTCCCCTCACCCATCTGTTCCCTGGGCGTCTTTTTCCGTTTTGGCTTCATTTTTACTTTTTCTCCCCAGGTTGTATTTTTTCCTTCTAAGTCCTTTTTCCACAGAAGTAGCCATTCTTCCTGCTGGCTGTCAGTTCTTTTTCCTCCTCTCAAAGTCATTGCAGTCATTGTTCTTTATGCCTCTCCGAGTAATAAAAAGGGGCTGGTCTCTGAACTATTATTTCTCTTTGAAGCAAGGAGAATGCAGAGTGTGCTAAAAATCGCTTTAATTTAATAGGCTCCCAAAGAATGAATTATTTTTTCCCTATTGCCAGTAAAATTTTTATTTACCCTGTCATTTAAACTTTATGATAGATTACAAAAACTTTTAACATTTCAAATGACACAAACACTTGACACTTTTCTTTCTCAGACTCACCTTTAGGCAATGTATTAAAACAGCAACTCTCCAACTATGGTAAAATGTCTGACTTCTCAAAACAAATGTGTTCAGTTCATGTTTCCTTTGAGTGAAAAAAATCTAAAACAAAGTTAATTTTTTTCCTTTGTTTAAAAAAACCAAACACACTTTATATCTCTTCCCGGGGACAATCTTGAAGTCTTTCTTACACAGCACACACCCATTCAGCTATTTGGGCAGCCCCCAACTTGTACCTACCAAAAGCTGTTGATTCAGTGACTAGAATTATAGATGTATTTCCCCCAGAATAACGATGTGATGCATGGTTATATCTTTTTAAAGCTTACTCAACTCTAACCAGTCATCACCATGCCTAACTTTCACTGGTCAGGGCGTCTGCGTGGGCAGTAGACTCTGCAGTCTGGTAGTAATGATGGTTACCAAGGTGAGGTGCAGAAGATCCACCAGTGAAATTTCCCTGTGGGATGATCTTGGACTCTAGGGTGAAGGGGGAGTAGTAAAGGAAGAGGGTCAGGATACAGTTAGGCACTGTTATGGTTGGTACGTTGTGTCAACTTGGAGAATCTAGAGGTTTGGCTAAGTGACTCAGCAGTTCTACATCCTGAGGTGAAAAGGATGGTGCCCTTACCCTCTGGGATGTTGTTTATTGTGTCAGTCTAAAAAGTTTAAAAGGTTCACTATGTGACTCAGCAGGGAGCCAGGGTGCTTACTTTATGTTCATCCTAAGCCTGCGCGAGAGGAGGGCAAGCAGAGGGTGTGGGTGTAGAGGACACCCCCAGAGGGAGGAAGGCTGCAATTTGAAAAAAGGAAATTAAAAAGGACCGGCGGCTGGTTCTTCGGAGGAGCTCCAGTCTTCACCTTCAGCTTGGCCGTCTCCCGGCTTCCGGTGCAGGCTGTTCGGCTTCCCCCGGGACTCTTCAGCCTTCTGATGTTGGCTCTCCGGCCTTCATCATAGATTCATCAGCATTCTGTTGCAGACCCATCAGCCTCCTGATACAGACTACAGTGAGGTCCAGGCCCCAGGCCTGGGCTCTTCAGTCTCCAGCGTGCAGACACTCTCTGTGCGCTTCCTCATCCAACTCTGTGGCTGACCACTGTAAGCCAAACTTACAATTTCTTACACATTTATATATCTTGTGCTATATCTGTTTCTCTAGTAAACCCTAACTGACACAGGCACAATAGCTACATAAAACTTTGAGTTGATTTTAGTTGTTATTTACGTACAGCACACAGTATTACATATCTTGGGATAATCTGAAAAAAAAAAACCAACAAACAGAAGCCATTAGATATTTCTATTTGTAGTGGAAATTAGAAGAGGATATACTGTAATACAGGTCAAATATTCTCAGGCATATGATAAACAAGTAAGTGCATTTACATAATATAACAAAGTGTAATTGGGGTTCTCTGAGCAATATATTTCTATTTTCAACAGTGACCGCCAATGTCCCCTTAATTTCTTTTTACAACCAAAGCAGTTGTAACGTTGAACTAATGGACACAAATTTTTACTGACTTACTCCTGAGGAATCTGAGAGGGTATGGACCATGAATGAGATGCCAGTCTTCCCAATTTTTTAGTCTACTTTTTTCTAGGCCTGATTTCATGCTTCTCCAGACTGGGCCCAGTTTGTTTTTGGTCTGGAGTATATTTCTTTGTAGACTTTTGGATCTTTTTTTAACTTTCAAAATATCTAATCTTCAGTGTTGTTTCTTTCTCCCTATCTTCACTCTTCTCCCAGCATGTCTGCCATATTCAATTTATCTTATGTATGTCTCAAATTTGCTAACCTGAACATTGTGACTGGAATTTCGTTAGATTTCTCCATTTTATTTTGAACACTAAAGTTAGGGTCTGGTGAACTTCACATATAGCTTCATATGAGACTGGATACAAACTATTTTTCCTGTGGACCTAAGACCAATGGCAACAATAGTTGAATCTTTTAAAATAGTTTTAACAATAAGATTTAGCATTCTTCCCTTTGTGGAGCTGGCTGGAGAGTTCAGAATTGACTCTTAATTTAAAATCTACAGTTCTGGACTCAATACACCCCTTAGATGACAGTTACATCACAGAGAACTTCTATGCTATGGAAAATGAAATCTGAAAACCTGGCAATTGAAACAAATTCTATTATTATTTCTACACTAACCTCTTATGAGAAACAGGCCAATGACAAATAAGTGCCATAGAGCTGGGCATGGCTGCATGCACCTATAATCCCGGGGGCTCGGGAGGTGGAAGCAGAAGGATCACAAGTTCAAGGCTATCCTGGACAACTAGGGAGACTATTTCAAGATAAAAAATAAAAAGGGCTGAGGATGCAGTTCAGGGGTAGAGGGCTTGCCTAGCATGCTTGAGGCCCAGGGTTCAACCCCCAGCTTTTAAAAAACCATGAAAAGAAACAAGAATGCCATAGAAGCTGTAGACACACAGAGTTTAATCTTTTTTTTTTTTCTGATTTTACTGATTTGATGGGAAAGATTTGAAGTCCATCGATTTATCTGAAGTAATCTGAGGAAGGAGGTGAGCATAAAATATGAGAATCAAGAGGAAACCAGAACCGGTTGTCAGCTCAGAATTCAAGGCAGACTTAGGCATTTGGAAAGGAGCTGATTGATTTTTAGTCAAGGGCTCTGCCATGAATTTGATTCAGTTGCTTTTCGTAGGTCTGTTCTATTTTCTTGACCAACCGTCAACCTCCATTCTATATCTGTCTCTACTTTATGCCCCTGCTTATTCATAATTTTGGTTTACTCATAAATTTAGCTGTTCATTTTCTCCATCAACCTTCAGTGACTTTTTCTGGGCAGCTATAATTATTATTTTTACAAGATTAATTTCCTTACGATAGAGGTCGATTTTTTTTGTCATCTCAAAGAGTATCATAGATTATTGGCTCAACTGTGGATTGGCTTTTCATGGGTCAAAGATCACAGTTAGCAGGTGCTATCTTAACTTGAGTCAGCAGAAGCTGTAGGTTGGCGCACTTTTGATATGCAGGGGCTGCTGGCATTGTAAGCATCATGATTAACAAGCTCCTGGAGTCACTATGTGATATAATTCTTTCATTATATACATACATCAAATGTATAATTAATGAGTGCTGCTGTTAATAACAATGACTCAGAAGCATAAGACCGAAGCCTCTCAATAAGCAGAAAATAATTAAATCAGTTCAGTAGAGTTTTGAAGGTAAGTGTACTTTACTGTATTATAATCGATTGATAGTTGATAATTTCTCTGTGTCATTGTATGATAAGTCTTAATCTTCTCAAATGATTTCTATTAATGAAGACATATCAGTTCTCAACAAAAATCAATCATCTCTGTAATGAGAAATCTTGGCAACTTATAGACATGTCTGTTTTACTGGGTTGTGAAATAATAGGTAGGAAAAAGCTGCTGCACGTTACTTTATGGGTCTTACACTGTGTATGTTTTGCTTTGTTACTTATTTCCTTTAAGTTGCTGGTAGGAGCCAAGCACAGTTGCTGTTGATCAACAATCAGCTGTCAAATGTGTTCCTCATCGTATGTTAAGAGGATAAAGCTTTTCAGCAAAATGTTTGGTCTGTTAAGTGACTATGAACTTTCCCTTAGCAACAAAGTCATACAAGTAGAGGGGATCACACACGCAAGAGTATTTGGCAATTTTTACACTTTAGTCCAGTAATAACTGTTGAGTGTGAAAATTACTTAACTACAATGCAAAATTCTATGAGTAAATTCTTTCCACATCTTACTACCATGAGCACACTTGCCTTGTTTAACCTTAATTAATATTTACTGACTACTTCCCCCCAACACACAGTGAAGTATGAATTGTGAAATCAGCAATCTGATTGGCTGCTGAAAGAGCAATGTAGAATAACGGATGTATGATCATACTTTGTAGAATTGAGATAACTCTACAAACAAAATGCCTTTATGTGCCTTGGGTAAATCTATTTGGGAAATAGAGCTGTACTTCTTAATATTTATTTTCATAATTTGTATGATCAAGTACATAATAGAAATAATTTTTATATTAACAAATCACACCCTGTTGAGCTGGAAGGTAGTCAGAAGGCAATCAGTATTAATCCTCTACTGTGTGCCACAAAGTGGGGTATACGTGTTTATGAAACATTTATAATACTCATTTTATAGAGGGCAAAGTTAGTTTAAATTCTACTCAATGTTACAGACTTTCTGAATGAAAGATCTAGAATTTAAAACAAGGCACGATTCTTAGACTTCTTTACTGTTAAAGAACTCTCAAAGATCTTTGCTTTGAATATAAGAAAAGAAATATAACTATGTGAATATATTTCTGGCCTGGCTATAGGGATTGCTGGTGGTAGAATGGGCTGAGTGGCTGAGTGAAGGATATCATGGCATGATTGAGAAAAGGTATTCTTACTGTGGGATTCTCAGATTCTAAGCTGTTGTTATGGTTGATACATTGTGTCAACTTGGGGAGTCTAGAGGTTTGGCTGAGTGACTCAGCAGGAAGCCGGGGTGCTTACTTTGTATACATCCTGAGGCTGTGGAAGAGGAGGGCATGGAAATTATGTGAGTGTTACCCACCTCCCGGGTGGCGGTAGCCTGTTTACAATGTAAGGGAGGGAAAGAGGCTCCTTGCTTGCCATTCCTCCCTTTTTGCTCTTGTCTTTGCTGTGCTCTGCCGCCATGAACGTTTGTGCTCTGCCGTGTGCCACTCTGCCTCTGAGCCAGCCAAGTATGGACTGAAATCTCCACAAACTGTAAGCTAAATAAACCTTTCCTTGCCTCATTTTGGGTGTTGGGTATTTTGTCTCAGCAAGGAGAGAAAAGTAACCAAGACAGCTGTCTCAGAGCAACTCACTAATTTCTACTTCTTATTCATAGTCTAGATGTTACAATGTGCACTATGTAAGAAATCATAGCATAAAGAGGTTAAGACCAAATGAGCTTTAGGAAAAGGGAAGCAAAACATCATTACCCACCAGCAAGTGCTTTTTAAAATGTAATGTGGGTTATTTATAGCCACTCATAAAGCTACATGCATTGATCACTGTGTAAGTTTACTTTTATTCTTAAGACAGTGTGAATAATCCTTAGATTTACTCTTTACTTTTACTAGTCTTAAATTTTAGAACAAATTTTCTATGAGCCTTCAATAAAGAATTCTAGTTACATTGTCAAGTTTTGCTTAATCATAGAATTTCAGGGTACTAAAAGCCTTTGGAAATGATGTGTTTGTCAGCTTTTTAGTGGATTTATTGTCTTAGGCAATGGTACTCAACTCTGATTTGGTAATATTCCTGGGTGATTTCAATGATATAAACATTATTAAAACAAAATTTAAATTAAAAGTAAATGTGTACTTGAGAAATATAAAAATATTAAAACCAGCTTGATATAAAATATCTATTAAAACCGACTCACCCTATATGTTATTAATAGAATGCTCATCTAAAGAACAGTATAATATGCATTCTTGTCGATTGCACATGGACTATTTTAAAAAGAGACCTTATGCTGTATAACAACGCAATTCTCAGTAACTTCTAAACAATTGTAATTGTACAAAATTTGCTGTGGCCACAATTGAATTAAATAAGTTGTCAATAACAAAAAAAAACTTTTCAAAATCTTGATCTATTTGGAAGTTAAACAATACACTCTAAGAGACTAAAGGGTCAGAGAAAGAATCACCAGTGAAATGAGATAGTAGAGGTGAATGTTCATGGAACACTATATCAAAATTTGAAGAATTCAGCTGAAGCAGTGCTTAGAGATCCATTTATATATTTAAATGCTTCTATTAGAAGAATGGTTAAGTTCAGTGATCTTGGCTTGCACCATGTGAAACTAGAAAAAGAACCCATAGTAAGCAGAAGACAGGAATAACGATGAACAAAAATTAATGAAATTAAAATCAGACAAACATTAGATAGCATCAGTAAAACAAAAAGCAGGTTCTGCTCCCTTCGTTGTCCCAGGATGGCACGGCTGGTGAGAGGAGCGTGAGTTTGGCTCCTCCCTTCCTGCATCGACATGGAACTCTGTGGCTGGTGAGAAGAGACCAAGATAGGCTCCTGCTTCTTCCACTGACCCAGGTTGGCGAGGCTGGTGAGAGAAGTCTGAGGTTCACCCCTCCCTCCGTCCCTCCACTGGTGGGACTCAGGGCCCAGAGACCTTCAGGAACACCAGCGACTTAATAGGACCCTGGCTAAGGCACACACAATGGACAGGTGGAAATGAAGGAAACCAATCTTCAACCCAGATTGATGTATCCTGAAAAATTATCTTTCAAAAATTATAGAGAAGTAAGAAACTTCCATGGAAAAGAACAACTGAAGAAATTTATAATTACCAAACCAGCTCTACGGAATCAATGCTCTGAATGACATATTAAAAGAGATCATGAAGACCACAAACACATGAACATCAATAGAAAGAAGCTGCTAGTCAGGGCAAGGAATGAAACAGAGGAGAAGGACAGAGAACGAGCAACAGGAAAACAATATGAAAAAGAAAAGCCCACACATATCAGTTAGGGGTATAGCTTGGTGGTAGAGCACTGGCTTCACATATCAGTTATAATCACCAACGTAAATGGCTTCAACGCCCCAGCGAAAAGAGACACATTGGCAGAATGGCTCAAGAGGCAAGTTCCAACATTATGTTGCATTCAAGAAACACATTTAACCCAAACAGAAATTCACAGGCTAAAAGTCAAAGGACGGAAGACGATTCTGCATGCCACAGGAACTCAGGAAAAAGCAGGTGTAGCTATTCTATTTGCAGACAATGCAAACTAAGCCAAAACTGATTAAAAGAGACAAAGAAGGTTACTACATACTTGTTAGGGGGAAACTCCAAGAGGAAGAGATAACAGTTATAAATATTTATGCACCAAACACAGTTTCACCCAGCTGCACAAAACAAATACTAACAGACATAAAAAACAAAATAGACATTAACACAATTGTAGTGAGGGACCTTAATATCCCACTCTCACAAATAGATCAACTAGATAAAAAGTCAACAAAGAAATATTAGCCTGAAACCATGCCTGTGAACTTGGTAGATGTCTACAGAGTGTTCCACCCCAAAACATCAAAATACACATTCTTCTCAGCTGTGCATGGGATGTTCTCCAAAACAGACCACATGTTAGCCCACAAAACATTGTTAAGTAAATGTAGAGGAACTGAAGTCATCCCATGTATACTATCTGACCATAGCATAGTGAAACTGGAAATCAATAACAAAGGAAATCACAAACACTACATTAACAGATGGAAATTAAGCAACACGCTTCTGAACAACCAATGGGCCACAGAGGAAATTAAAGTTGATATTAAACAGTATACACAATACAGGATAGCTACAGTTGTACTACTGTCTTCTATTGCTTTACTGAAAGGAACAGTTAATGATTACTTGTTTGATCATTATTGCATGTCTCTATTTATTTTCCTGAGAAACCACTTTGAAGATATCAGTATGTAATACAACAACCATTGTTAATTTCCTACCACTTTGTCTGTAATTCTGTATTGCTTGTACTATTCTCATGCTATTTTGTAAATGGATGTCTGTTTGTTAATATGTTTTCTTCTCTTATTTTAAAAATAAAATAAAAGAGTATATACAATTAAACAATAATGCTGATACAATACCCTGACATTTATGGGATGCAATGAAAGCAGCCCTATGAGGAAAATTTATAGTGACGAACTCACACATAAAAAAAATGGAATGAGTTCAAATAAACAACATAATGTTGAACCTCAAACTTCTAGAAAAAGAACAAACAAAACCCAAAGCTCATGCAAGGGAGGAAACTATAAAGACAAGAACAAAAATTAATGCAATAGAGACTAAGAAAACAATACAAAGGATAAATGAATTAAAAAATTTGTTCTTTGAAAGAATTATTAAAATTGATAAACCATTAGCCAACCTCATCAAAAAGAGGAAAGAAAAACACAAATTCAAGTAATTAGGAATGAGAAGGGAAGAATCACAACAGATTCCACAGAAGCCCAAGACATCATCAATACCTACTATGAGAGCCTGTATTCTAATATGTTGGAAAACACAGAAGAAATGGACAAATTCCTAGACACAGTTGAATTGTCTAAACTAAATCAAGAAGATAAAAAAATTCTAAATAACCCAATATTAGCCAATTAAGTTGAAAATGTCATTAAGAATTTACCAACAAAGAAAAGCCCAGGCCCTGATGGATTCACTGTTGTATTCTACAAGAAATTTAGAGAAGAACTAATGCCACTAATGCTGAAACTCTTTAAAGAAATTGAAAAGGAAGCAATATTTCCAAAATGATTACTAGTAGCAAGTATTACCCTGATTCCAAAACCAGAGAAGGACACAACCGAAAAAGAAAACTGAAGGTCAATCTCCATAATGAACATAGATGCAAAAATCCTTAATGAGGTGCTGGCAAAGAGAATGTGGCAAATCATCAAGAAGATTATACATCATGACCAAGTAGGATTCATCCCAGGGATGCAGGGATGGTTCAACATATGCAGATCAATAAATATAATATACCATGTTGAGAACTAAAGACAAAAATCACATGATTATCTACATAGATGCAGAAAAAGCATTTGAGAAAGACCAACACCCATTTATGATAAAAAACCCTACAGAAAATTGGAATAGATGCTCTTCAGCTCAATATGATAAAAGCCATCTGTGACAAATTAGCAGCTAACATTATATTAAGTGGTCAAAAACTGATAGTTTTCACTCTAAAATAAGGAACAAGACTGGGATATCCACTATCACCACTTTAATATAGTTCTGGAAACATTAACCAGAGCAATTAGATAAGAGAAAAAATAAAAGGAATAAAGATAGGAAAGAAAGAAGTTAAATTATCATTATTTTCAGATGACATGATACTCAACATAGAAGAGTGAAAAACTCTACCAAACACTTGTAGATTTAATATGCAAATTTGGCAGTGTAGTGAGATATAAAATAAACACTAAAAAATCAATTGCATTCCCATACACAAGCAGTGAAGTCATAGAGAAATTAGGGAAAGCATACCCTTCACAGTGGCATCTAAAAAATGAAATACTTAGGAATCAGTCTAACAAAGAATGTAAAAATATGTACAGTGAAAATTATAGTACCCTGAAAAAGAGATCAAAGAGGATATGAGAAAATGGAGAGATATCTCTCACTCTTCTATAAGAAGAATCAACATAGTGCAAATGGCCATACTCCAAAACCTGCTATGCAGATAAAATGCAATCCCAATCAAAATGCCATCAATATACCTCACAGATCTAGAGAAAACATTTCTAAAATTCATTTGGAATCAGAAAAGACCTATAATAGCAAAAACAATTCTGGGCAACAAAGGCAAGTTGGGGGCTTCACAATCTCAGACCTGAAATTATACTACAAAGCTACTGTGATAAGATCAGCATGATATTGGCAAAAAAAAAAAAAAAAAAGACCCGAGGATCAGTGGAACAGAGCAGAAGATGCAGAAACATCTCTAACCACACTCAGCCACCTTATGTCTGACAAAGAAGACCAACATGTTCACTGGAAAAAACATAATCTCTTTAATAAATGATTCTGGAAAAACTGGCTTTCCACATGCTGAAGACTAAAACTACATCCATGTCTATCACCATGCAGTAAACTAAAGTCAAAATGAATCAAAGATCTAAATATTAAAATAAAAGCACTAAATCTACTAGAGGAAAAAATAGGTAGAAATCTCAAAGACATAGGGGCAGGCAGAGAATTCCTGAAGAAAAACCAAACTGCGTGGGAAATACATTAAAGAATCAACAACTGGGATCTCATAGAAAACTTTTTGCACATCAAAAGAAATCACCAACAGGGTAAAAAGACAATCCACAAGTGGGAAAAATTTGAGCCTATTGTCCCTCAGACAAAGGACTTCTATGTAGAACATATAAAGAATTTAAAAAGTCAGACCCCCAAAATTTAAAGACCCAATCCAAAAATGGTCATCTAAGATGAATACACAATTCTCAGATGAGAAATACAAATGGTAAATACATATGCGAGAAAACGTTCAACATTATTGGTCATTTGTGAGATGCAAGTTAAAACAACACAGATTCCATCTCATCCCAGAAGGCATGGCCTTCCTCAAAAAATTAACTGATAACGAATGCTGGAGGGGATATTGGGAAAAAGGAACCCTTCCCCACTGTTGGCGGGAGTGTAGACTGGTACAACCACTTTGGAAATCGGGGTGGAGATTTCTTAAAAAACTAGGATTACAGGTCCCAACTGACTCTACTATTCCCCTTCTGGGTATCATTCCAGAGGAATTAAAAACATCCTACCACAGTGATATATGTGTACCCATGTTCACAGCAGTACAATTTGTAATAGTGAAGTCTTGGAAACAGCCCAAATGCACATCAATCAAGGAATGGATTTTTTAAAAAAGATGTGTTTTTTTTTTTTTTTTACATTATAGAGTATTACTCAGTCATAAAGAAGGCTAAACTGGAAAATGTTATAGGTAAATGGATGCAACTTGAGATCATACTCTTAAGTGAAATAAATCAGATCCGTATGTGTAAACATCATAGTCTCACTAATGTGAGAAACCAAATATGTAAATAAAGTCTGAAATGTACAATAGATGCAGCGAATTGGGAAGAAACTGTTTAAAAGAAAAGACAAACCGTGATGGGAGTCAGGGGAAAGGAAGGAAGGGAAAAAGAAAAAGTACATATTCATAGACAAGATAGTTTAAATAATTGTACAGCTAGTTTCTCTTAGTTCATTGAAAATAAAGGTTTGTGCTAATATTGTTTGGACAAGATATTATGCTTATATCTTACACTCTGAATGAGTACTAGAAAGACAACAATATGCAATGTATGAATTATTGTAATTCTCCTAATTAACCTGTTTTGAAACTCTGTTTTATTGTTACTTTTATTTTTTTCTCTTTAAAATGAAAGAAGAGCTTCTTTAAAAATATCAACAAAATTGATAAATCTCTGAGCAGGCCAATCATGAACAAGAATTGAAATGCTGAAATCAAGACTGAAATAGCAGTTATCAGCATAGTGCCTACCGATATGAGACTATAGTAACAGGTACTGATGAACAGATTTGTGTCAGTGAATATATGTGGTAATCCACACGAAGTGGACAAATCCTTAAAAGATAGAACTTTGTAGTTTACTCCTCTAAGAAGTTTATTATATCATCTATTCATCTATTTCTATCTATATCTCTCTATGTAATGATGCAGTTCCTGTCTCTTATTTTTCTAACCCATCCCCATTAGCGCTGGTACGGTGGCCTGATTTGAAAGGCTTTCCCAATTGAAGAGAAAGCACAGGGAATAAAAGAAAAAATTAGTTATTATCTGGTTTCCTTGGGAACATTTTTTTTTTTGTACTTAAGGTGACACTCTGAACAAATCCAAATATTTTAAAATTGAAAGCGTAATGTTTGCTCACGGTATAAATTTAGGCAATGCAATAAAGTACCAAATAAAAATAATCTAAAACCTCATAGCTGGAAAAAAAACTACAACAAAGCTCATGATAGCTTCTTCACTCTGTGCCATCTAATAGTAGGTACGTTGGTGGAAAGAGTTTTAGGGAGAATCGATCATTTGTAAATTCTAATCTGAACGACCTGACTCTGACACCGGAAGTGACTTAATTCCTGTGGACGTCTTTATAGAATGTGGATGTCGGCAGAGACGTTCTTTATGGTCTCTTCCAGCTGTAAGTGCGCATGAATCCGAAGTCAGCCTAGGGACCCTTGAAGACACAGAGATGAATTAAAGTCCACGTGAAGCAGAAGGTGGCAGTGTTGCTGAAGGAAAGGTTTAGATTGCTACTACAGCAGGAATAAATGCAGGTGGATTGCTATACATGGTGCTTGTTCCTTGATGAAATTAGTGCTGCAGCAAATTAGTGACAAACTACTAATTCAGTAGGATTAAGATATCCTAATACAACAATTACATGTTTTTCTGAGGTTGATAACATCATTATATGTGACACAGTATTACTGTGAAACGAGACAGAATCAAATGTGATCACATAACACTCACACAAATATAGAAGTCATGCCAGGCTCAGAGCTTTCAAGTGAGTAATTATTGTTACATTAGTTTCAGGTATTTTCACAAGAGTTTGCCTGGCTATTATTAAGTGACAACTTCTCTATACATATTTGCAGCTTGGCATGGATATTTTTAGTGAAGCGAAGTTTCTCATTTTTTGTTTCCTAACTTTTTTGAGCTGAAGGAGCATTCAAGGATATATATTTTAATGTCCTCTAGACAATTTATCTTTAATACCTGGTAATGGAATTTAATAATTTGATTTTTTCCTCTATCTTAAAAATATCTAATCAAATTTAAATGCTTATAAAAGGGCGAAGGTGGTATGTGTACATTTGCGACATATTGTTCATTTAGCAGAACATGCTAAAACATCATTTAAAGAAGCAAATGATCGTAAGAGCAACTTTTAAGTCAAGATTTTGTTTAGACTCAAAAATAGTAACATATTTTACTTGGGTCAGGCCATGGAGTCCCTTGGCTGTTTAGATTAGCTACACCATGGCTCTAGTTTGTTTAGCCTGCAGGGGCAAAATGTCAGGAAGAAGTAGTCCAACATGAAGGTAGCTGTAGGTCTGGGGAGTCCCTGCTTCCTAGTGCATGGACAGCATCTTCTTGCTGTGCCTTCACAGGATGGCAGGGGTGAGGGCGCTCCCTTGGATTTTTTATTAAAGGTCCATGACCTCATGACCTCCCCAAAACCTCACTTCCTAATACCTACTGTATTATAATTTTGGGGGTTAGAATTTCAATTTAGGAACTTTGAGGATGCACAGACGTAGAAACCATAGAAACCTCTTTCTTAGATATCTCTCTCTTCAGAGCATGTCTTGAAATGTCTACTACACAAAGAAGATAAGCTTGTAGGGCAGTTATCTTTCTGTTTCTTTTTTTTTTTTTTTTTTTTTTTTTTTTTTTTTTTTTTTTTTTTTTTTTTACGGGGCATGAAACTCAGGACTTTGAGCTTGCGAGGTAGGCACTTGTGCTGCTAGGTATATCCCTGGGCCTCTGGAAAAGTTTTAGGAACAGCTAAATTACCAGCAAAAAGAACCAGCCACATAAACATAAAGCATGCAGATTAATTTGTGAATGCAAACACTCTTACATACCGTTGGCTTGTGTGGGTTGGTGTTGTTTGCACAAAAATCAAACACAGTCACAGGAAACAGCGGCATGGTGGGAGGATCTCTCCGGGGTGGAAGTCAAACCTCCACCTCTCCCACCACCGGGCTGCCACCTTGCATGGGGTGGGCTCGCTCCTCAGTCTCCAAGACTGGAAGTTCACTTAGATAGCAGCACTCTGCTGTCTCCTTCACGAAGCAACTCCTGCCTTTGGTACTGTTGTCACAGGAAGAGCCACTCCATAGATCTAAGCTACACTTCCCCTTATCTGAGTAACTTTCTTGTATCAAGACCATCCCCTCTATTGCCTCAAACTCCTAGTGGCAGGAGCTGACAGAGCTGCTCTTTGCTCTTCCTTGACTATGCCTTCATCTGACCTCAGGATTTTGACAGTTTCTGTTCCTTCTGCCTGGAATGTTTTTTCCCTTCTGATAACATGACTGTCATGCTCAGTCCCTCTAAATTTCCTTTTGTTCTAGCATCATTCTCTCTGTGATGACTTCCCTGGTCACTGCATTTGCTGCTTCCTTCCACATCCTTTTCTGTCTCCAGCATCCTGACTTGCATCCCTACTTTCTTCTCCTTGTTCTGCTCCTGCTCCTGCTTCTCCTGCTGCTCCTCCCGCTCCTCCTCCTCCTTTCTTCTTCTCCTCCTCCTCCTCCCCTCCCCCCCTCCTTCTTTTTCACAAAGCACTTGTCTCCTTCTACTTCTACAAACTACATTGATCATGATTTAACTTAGGGCTGCTCCGCCTTCACCAGAATATGAATCCTAAACAGGGAGGAAATTTTGTCTCTTTTATCCATTGTTACATTTGCAGTACCCAGAAAAGTGCTCACCAGGAAGGAACCAAGCAATAACTGTATGTTACATGATGGTAAGAGTGCATCTGTTTAAAGAAATTCTCTAAATGGTTGGAACTTTTTTCTTTATTCATTTTCTTCCAAACAAAAGAAGAAACATACAGGCAGTGATGGCATTATACATACTTTTAAAGGGTGGTGGGAGTTTTGAAAAGGTTTCAGAAATATCCTTTGTATTCATTATACAGCTAACGACAACTTAGAGAAAAATATGTGACAGTGTAGAGCTGAATTGACATCCTGCTGTGTAGGTGTAATAATAGAATAATTTCCATATGTATATTGAAGCAAACTTAGATCTTTTCGACTCTTTTTTTCCTTAATGAGTTTATTGTTCTAGGCTCAGGTTGCCCCTAGTGGGCTAGAGTAATGTTTTGGCTGCCAGATCACTAGGCAACCTTGCCAGGAGGAGCTGGCCATCTTATTCCCTTCCCCACCTCCTCCTGGCCAAGCGTACAACATGCCAGAAGCATAGCATATTCTACAGCTCCCCAGACAATTCTACAACTAGCACTTCTGTAACTAGTGCTTCTGCTGAGCACTCATCATCTAAATTGTGTACTTAGGAGCTTTGTGAGTTAAATGTTTGTATAAAAGAAAATTCTCTTCTTCTCCTTCTCCTTATTCTTATTGTTATTTGGGGCAGGGCCTTGCTATGTAGTCCAGGTTGGCCTTGAACTCACTACGTAGTCTTGGTTGGCTTTAAACTTGAGATCTTCTTGCCTGAGCCTCCTGAGTGATGAGAGTATGGGCACTGGCCACCATGTCTAGCTTAGGAAAATTATTTTGATGGCATTTCATGAGTAAGGTAGAAAGTAGAAAAACTAATTTTCAGATGCCTTGAGCTCTAATCAAACTGGACAACCCTTTCTCCCTTCCAAATACTGTTTATAAATGAACTGAGCAGAATTTTAAATGTTCCCACTCTTCAAGGCTCAATTCAAAGTGCTTCCCTGCCTTATTTTTGTCCTTGATTGGGAAGGGATAGCGAATGTTGGTCCACTGAAGCATTTTGACCCTATTCACGTTAAATGCTAGTCTTGCATTTCTATTTTTTAAAATTTCATTTTAAAGAGAGTAGTAAATGAGAAACAAACAAACAAAGAACAATAGCAGCATACCAGTATCACACACATAAACAAACCAAAGTAAGAACATTTAAAGTGATACAGGGTTTTCAGAGAAAATAATACAAATTAACAGTGGTTGTTATATTACATACTGCTATCCTCAACTATGTTGCTCAGATTGTGAGATGTAAGAATGGAAGATTGTTCAAACCATTAAAGAGAATAAGAAAATAATTATTAGATAAAACATTGGAAATAAAGCAGAGTTTCACTAGACAAGACGGTAGGAACTCACCGTGGTAATTCCACTGCATATTGCTACCTGCAGATCAGTTGCTCAGATTACCACACAAGCATGCAAGATTGATCAGAACATAAAACATTTTAAGCATTAACTGTTCCTTTCATACACCATCGGACATCAGCAATACAGTTGTCACATCTATTCATATATACATTTCTATTTTGCCTTCTTTCTTTCTTCTTCTTTCCCTCATCCCAGTCATTCCTTCCTTTGAGCAATTTCTTTTCCTCTCCTATCATCCCTTGTACATTTTGAGCTTTACTTATTCTTTCAGGTTCCTACACCAAGGAGACAATATGATGTTTACAAATATGGGTCCAATTCATTTCACTTGTGTGTATGGTCTCTAGTTGCATCCATTTACCTAAGAAAAGCCTTGAGTTTATCTTTTTTATAGCTGAGTAATACTCCATTGTATAAAAATACCACATCTTTTTTTATCCATTCCTCAGTGGATGGACATTTGGGTTGTTTCCAAGTTAGCTATAACAAATTGTGCTGCTATAAACATGGGTGCACATATATCACTGTGGTATGATGTTTTTATTCTTCTGGAAAAATAGCCAGAAGGGGAATAGCCGGGTTAAATAAGATTTCCATTCCTAGTTTTGTGAGGAATCTCCAGACTGATTTCCACAGTGGTTTTATCAATCTACCAGCAGTGGAGTAGGGTTCCTTTCTTCCTACAGCCTCTCCATCATTTACTGTTGGTTGATTTCTTGATGATAGCCACTCATTCTGGGGTGAGATGGAATCTCAGTGTTGTTTTAATTTGCATTTCTTGGATGCCTAACGATGTTGAACATTTTTTCATGTATTTATTTGCCATTAGTATTTCTTTATTTGAGAAATGTGTATTCATCTCAGGTGCCCATTTTGGATTGGGTTTTTGAATTTGAGAGGCCTGATTTTTAAAAATTGTTTATGTCTCCTTGATAGAAGTCCTTTTTCTGAGGGGCAGCTGGCTAAAGATTTTTCCCAATTCATGGGTTTTCATTTTACTCTATTGGTGTTTCTTTAGATATGCAAAAACTTTTCAATAAAATGAGCTCCCAGTTGAGTCTTTGAAGTATTTCTTATGCAGTTTAAATTTTGTTCATGAAGTCTCTGCCTCCCCCAATGTCTTCAAGATTTTTACCTACTTTCTCTTTTAATAAATTTAGTGTTTCTGTTTGAATATTTAGATCTTTGATCCATTTTGACCTTAATTTAGTGCATGGTGAAAGATGTGGGTCTAGTTTTAGTCTTCAGCATGGAAAGCCAGTTTTTACAACACCATTTATTAAGGAGGCTATCTCTCTTCCAGTGAACATGTTTGGCACCTTTGTCAAAGATAAGGTGACTGAATGTGTTTGTAGCTGTGTCTGTACCTTTTAATCTGTTCCACTGATCTTCGGGTCTGTTTTTGTGCCAGTACCATGCTGATTTTATCACAGTAGCTTTATAACATAATTTCAAATCAGGAATTGTGATGCCTCCTGCCTTTCATTTGTTTCCCAGGATTGCTTTTGCTATTTTAGGGCTCTTCTGGTTCCAGATGAAGTTTAGGAATGTTTTCTCTAGATCTGTGAGGTATACTAATGGTATTTTAATTGGGATTGTTTTGAATCTGTACAATAATTTTGGGAGTATGGCCATTTTCACAATGTTGGTTCTTCCTATCTATGAGCAAGGACTATCTTCTCATTTTCTGATATCCTCTTTGATCTCTTTTTTCAAAGCGCTATAATTTTCACTATATAGATCTTTTACTTCTTTTGTTAGATTGATTCCTAAGTTTTGTTGGATTGATTCATCTTTTTAGATGCTACTGTGAAAGGTGTGGTTTCTCTAATTTCTCTCTCAGTCTGTTTATTGCTTGTGTACAAGAATGCTATTGATTTTTGAGTGTTAACTTTGTATCCAGCTACTCTGCTGAATTTGGTTATTAAATCCATGAGCTTTTTGGTGGAGATTTTGGGTAGCCTTGCATTTCTAAAAGTTTATTGGCCAGCAGGAAGAACGAGATATGTTTATCAATACCTGTGGCACAAGGGAGAGGTCGATCAATGTCTTTTCAGATCTTCAGATAAAATCCTATGGGCATTTAGAGAGAGAAAAGGCTTTACGATGAAGGTGGTAGGAATGGATCCAATCTGGGTGGGTAGGAAAGGAAGCAGAAGGAAGGACTGTCCAACGACAAGAGTTGATAGAGGTGTGGCAATGGGAATTCTGATAAGAGGAATTTATTCAATGACTAAAGTGTAGCAAAACTTAAGCAGGGAGTGTCGGGATGGCAGAGCTGCAGGAGTAGTATTTAGGCCAAAGCATGAATGGCTTTGGGCTGTAGGCTAAGAATTTAGACTTGTTTTGAAAAGAAGACCCGGTGAAGCTTTGATTGGGGAAGTGACATAGACAGAGATGTGCTGAAGACTGAATTAAACCTGGATATGCATAGAATGGTTTAGAGAGGCAGAGACACTGTAGACAGGAAGGTGGCTGCAACAGTTCAGTAAGATAAAGGCATGAGCCTGATGGTAGCAGTGGGAAGAGAAAGAATGACGAGGCTAGGGGACAGGGCTGAGCGCGAAGTCGCAGTACTGGCCGGTGGGGTGGGAGGATGGCTGATGTTCAGTAACCGAAAAAGTTCCCTAGATTTTCCTGAAGGCTGAAGGCCAGTTAGGTTTTACTGGAAAAGGAGGAAATGTTGGTTCTGAGGTACTTTCAGGAATGCACCAGAAAGAGGATCTCTAGTAAGTTATGAGTGCCATTTCTTTCCAGTATTCTTATGAATATTATTATATGGGCAAATTAGGGTGCGGAATGATGTCTGAAATCTTTCATTTGTCACATTCCCCCAGGCTTGGCATAGTGCTGAATGCATTGCAGGTATGCATGGATAGGTATTGACTGGTAAATATATTTTACCCCCCCCCCCCCCCCGAGAACTGAACCCTTGGCCTTTGCATCTTTTGTTTCGAGATAAGTTGTTGTTAAGTTGCCAAGTTTGAGGCAAGTTTCAAGTGAGAAAGTACTGGTTTCACTCTAAAATTACTGGCTAAGGAGGCTTCAGACCTCTAATATTCTTTTTGTTAAACTAGCCTGACCCCTAAAATTGCTTATTTTGGATCCTTTGGGTTACTACAATAAAGACAGCTATTAATACGTTAATTACATCTGGGTGGGCATAACATACTACAGCAGCCATCCCTTATTCGTTAATAATTTCCATTAATTAGCAAGTCAGTTCCTCAGAAGAGAGCTGCATCCTAACATCATAGTGTTCCCCATAAAGATGTACTATTATTTTTAAAATAATGAATAAAAAAGAGAAAAGACAGTTACGTTTTGAAGGGAGGAAATTAAAAGGGAATGTGTGCAGTAGGATCAGTGCCCCATCCAGCATAACTGTGAGTTCTGGGTACAGGTGAAGTGGGGGCTACTGGGAAAGTGGGGAAGGACGATGTTAGGAGGACAAAAACGAAAGCTACTCACCCCACGGACTGACCGGGATAATTTAATTCACGAGTCATTTGTCTTCAGTTAAAAACAATTGAAATTGCAGTGCAATTTATAGTGGGAAGTGTATAAGGCTGTTGCTGGGAGTCTCTTCTTCTTACCGTGCCTCCTTGTGAGGTGAGCTAACCTACTGCAAAGATGCTCTAGAGGTGTAACATCTGGATTAAATGTTTGCTGTTTCATTCACCAACCTGTGTCCCCTAGAAAACTTACTGAAATGTGCTGATCCTTGGCTTCCATCTTTGCAGATGAAAGTTGCAGTTTTAAAAGGATAAATGTGATGGCAAATTTAATGCAATTGGCAAATACTGCACTGGTGACATATTCATGACATAATTAGAGACCACCATAAGGATGAAAGACAGACTCCTGGGCCCTAAACACATCACTCGTCACATTTTCTTCTGAGGCCATCAGAAAAGTGGTTTTTGCTATAAACTGTAACTCTTCACTTGGTTCTACAGATAGGTTACAATAATTAACTAAAAATAAAACAAAGTTTAACCTTCAATTTGCAAAACTCTGGTTCGAATCCTTCTCAACTGTGCATATGGGCATATTAGTCATTTAAGGAGTATCTGTCTAAAAGTTGGCAAAAAATTTTTTTTACTATCCTAAATTCACCTACCCTATCTTGTTTCAAGACAGACAATACCAGGATAACAGATTTATAGGGACATTTAGCTATGACCTAAGTCATCTTGGACTTCAGAAAACTCTCATGTGACTAAAATTGCCAAAGTTATGAGCATTGCCCCTCGAGTCAGAAGGATCCATCCCAGCTACAAAACCAGGACTGGGATAATAACCTACCGGACCCTGAGCTACCTCTGGCAATCCTTGAAAACTGGCCTCTTGTTTTTATGGGTGAGTCTGGTCCTCTTTATCAGAGTGTGCCCTCTCCAGACACTACCCAACCTGGAGCCCGGTCTCTGTCTTTTCCTACCTTTCAGTTAAAGCTTTTTTTCTGGAAATTCCTGCTCTAGTTCTAATTTCCTTTATTGTTGAAACAAGGACCTGGGCTTGCTTGGACTACACGTGCTGCAGAGTCACTCACCCTACCCTTTTCCTTGCTTCTTTTTAAAAATGATCCTATGAATTCTTGAAATCCTTCCTCCCACTTTCCTGCCAAAAGTTTCCAAGAATCATCAATTAATCCTGCAAGGAAAATGAAACCAATAAATGACTTCCTTCTTTTCTCCTCCTTTAATGTGCTGTCTGTCTTCCTGTTACCTTTCCCCTCCCTTTCTCTCCTGTGCAGAAGGCTGTCTTGGTCTGGGTGCTGTTGAAGAAGGAATATAGCGCAGGGCAGTGGGAATTTATAGCTGAGGAGCAGAGTGGAGTCGGAGTCACTGAATGAAACTTACTAAGAAGGAGCATCAGGTGTTAAGGGGATTCTAGCTAAACCAACCTAAGAGGATCCTTTTCAAAAACGGGCCAGGGTGCTCAGACATGAGGGTGAGAGGGGCATAAAAGGGTGGAAAGAGATGAGGATGAGAAACCTGATCAGATATAAAGGGTGTGTGTGTGCGTGCCTGTTGTGTGTGGGTTCTTGCTAAAGCAAATTAGTACGTTCATTACGAAAACCAGATTTTTCAAGGAAGTACACAGATGGGCCTAGGAGAAAGTTTGGGTGCACAACAAAAAGTGGCCAAGCAAAGAATCTTTGTTTATACTTTACTAAGCATAGATGCAATTATACCTTTTAAAGTTGTCCTTCCCTTCCCTTCCCTTCCCTTCCCTTCCCTT
>PVLD010022688.1:0-28836 GCA_004027595.1 Dinomys branickii
GAGAGGGAGGAAGAAGGGAGGGAGGGAGGGAGAGAGGGAGGGAGGAAAGAAAAGGAAGCTACTTTTAATTATACATTGGCCCAACACCTTTGTCTTGTCTTTTGTTTGTAACTAAAACATGCACTATCCCCATTCATTCCACTTCTAGTTAACTACGAGTCTATACCAAATCAGCATTTCATCTCTCACTGAATTCCTTACATAGACTCAGGTAAAATTTCCCTTATACTTTCACCGTCCATTCATTTTTTGAGTGTTTTTAGTCTATGATTGTAAAAGATTTCTGAATATAGTGAAACCTTAAACTTCTTTACTGTTTAGTGTACTTTTCTGAGAACAATCTTAAATTTACTATTTATGAAAATGTTTTTATATCACTTGGTTCTATTTAGTTAATCAGTCTAGTAATCAAACACCATCTTCAGTCAGCAAATATTGGTTGAAAAGTTTTTTTTAATTTTTTTAAAAATTTTATTTTAAAGATAAAAAACTGACAAAACAACAATGAAGACAAAATCAAAACAACATGAAAACAACAAAAAGTTATACATGACCTCAAAACAAAATGATAGGAATTAACAATGGTTACTACATTACATACTATTATCTTCAACAAAGTTGCTCAGGTCACCAGACCCAGACGCAAGAATATAAGAATGATCAAACAATCAAAGACAGTGACAGTGATAAAAAAAAATGGAAATGATGCAGAGCTTCACCACAAAAGATGGTAGGAGTTCAGTAATGGCTCTTATACTGCATAATGTTTTTTCCAGATCAGTCGTAGTGTAATGCTTATGTCTGTGGTTTACTGAAAGTTGAAAAGTTTAGTATCAAACAACAGCCAAGTTTAACCGAAAAAAGGTTCTTTTCATTAATACTGTATACTTCAAAAACATCATGCGCTAAAGAAATCATTTTTAGTAACTAATGTAAATGACCAGTTACAATCAGGGCCAACTGCATGTCTTTTCAGTTATATGACACCTCATCCTTCCGAAGTTCCTACACATGATTTAACATTTGGCTGTTACTATTTTGAAATAGCTTTGCATTTTGTTCTGGATCTCACCAATTACGTAGTCAGCCCTGGTTAAATGTTAGGATGTATTATGATTTTATTTCTATTTTAATTATCTTTTTCACCTTCTAAATGTGCCATTCTTCACTAACTCACACAATCAAATTGCTCCATGTTGAGTAATGTAAGCATGTATGTTTTGTTTATGCTTGGTTTTGATGTGGGACAGAAGGGAACCCTATCAAAATGCACTGTTCACACTGAAATGCTTGGAGAGGGAGCTAAACATATTTGGAGTAAGATTTAGTTTTCCAAAAAGGAATTTAAAACTATTTCCTTAAGTAATGAGAAAAATATAAAAGTTTTAATTGTTATTAAGTGAACTACAGCAAAAATAGTACTTTTAAATAAAAATTGCAGTACATATTTTAAAAGCTTAAGTACAGTGCATACATAGTCTAAAATATATTGTCAGTTTGACAAAAGTGACATAAATTGGAATAATTAATACAGATGTTAAGTATTCAGTAACCACAAATAAATAACAGACAGAAAGAAATGATCTTCAAATATAATATCAGATTCTCCTTGGGCAGGAAGCTTATAGCTGTACACTATTGGATTTGTGAAGAAATATAAGATTGTTTTCTTTTCTTTTTTGATCTTGGAAGCTAGCATGCTCATTCAGACAATGGTTCACACAGTGGTCTGGCGGCATCCTGCTCTGCCCCATGTAAAGTGTGGTCACTGCCCTGCCAAGCTTCTCTCACAGCTTCCATGTCTCCTTACCTTGTGCTTTGTGTCTCCAAAGGCTGACGTAGCATCCTGCCACATGCATAATCTACAGAAGACTCAGATGCAAAGAGCTAAACAAAGGATTAGAGATGATTAAACTTTAATGTCTTACTGCTTACTTCTCATTAGTCCTGTCCTGAATCCATTAAGGTGCCGGCACATGGCCCAGCCCTCACTTATATAATGGTCATAATATCCTCCTGTTTGAAGATTCAAGAATAGATCAAGAAAAGCCCAAATGCACCTTTAGGACTACTGTAGTGTTTGCTATTGAATTATAAAATGGTGCCCCTTCAAGGCAAAATCACCTTCCAGCTCAGATAAAAGATGAAACATTTATTTAAAATATATAAGGTGGCATATCATCACGTAACTGTATATATTAAATGATATGAAATTTTAGATCTGTCAGACCAGTACTGTGCTTTTCTTTGTCACAGCAGCCTGTAGGAAAGAAGAGTGTAAAAATAATACAATTTTCAGACATTTACAGCTTTAACAAACAAACATCTTTATTTATGTTGGATAAAAACTAGTATCAACAGATAAGGAAATATTTAAAATATCTTTACTACTGGTTTACATGCATACTTTACAGCAGAATTTACTTGTACCTAATGTTGTAATCCACCATAGATAAGCATTTGCAAGAGGTGTTTATTGAAGCACGTCTTAAAGTCTGAAGTTCTATTGAGTAATTGAGGGCCTATGTGCATACAGTGTTTGTGCTGTATGTGTGTAAAATCTTAAATCTTTACATTGGAAGAATGACATAAATTTATAAGGGAAAATGTAATGAGCCTTTACTAGAGGCCAGGTTTTATAATGCTAGTGCTCATAATGCCTTTGTTATTCACAGTTTCATTCTTTTAGCTATTCATCCATCATTTCATTTATCATTCCAGGGCTGGCAGACACTGTCCTCAGCTCTGGAGAGGCAGTGATAGAAGATCGGTAGAAGGTGAGGAGGACATTTTCGGGGGTGTCACAGACAGTAGTAATAGAGGAATGAGTAAGTATGGCTTCGTGATCATGATGAATACGATGGTGAAATACTGCACGGAGCTAAGAGTGCCTGTGGTTTGGTCAAGAAGGCCAGGGCAATCACCTGGTGGAGGTTTTCAGGAGTGAACCGAGACCTGAAGAAAGAAGCAGAATGAGTGATGTGTGGAGGCTAGAATCAGCCCTGGGGGCGGGTAGCTTACACACTTAGATATGAGAGACGCGATTCCGATAAAAGGTAAAGTTAACAAATTCATCACATCACCTAGAGATTCTGGTGATTTTATTTCTCTTTCAACATGCTTTATGGAACTGTTTTAATGTGTCTATAAATAGAAAAATTCACCCTTTTTGTTTCATTTGCTGTGATTATTTATTATGTTGAAGAAGGTTTGAGTCTCTCTGAAATTCTGTTTGCTTAAGCAGCAGCTCAGAACAAATTAATGCCAGTATTTTTAATTGCCGATTGTATACTAAATCAGCCATGTAGTACTATATCCATGATATTGGTGTTTCATGCAAAGAAGAGGAAGAAGTTGCTCTTCTGACTTAGGGGAATCGTTACTGGTAGAGTAGGCTCATAGCTGACATGGTCACTAGCACTGAGCCCTTGTGAGATACATTCATATTGAAGAATGAAGTCTAGAAATAGCATATGTGCATACAGTGTTTGTCATAAATCTTTTCATATCCTCACTTTCTATAAAAAAGAAAAAAATACATATAGAGGGAGAGACGAGGACAGAGACAGGCCGAGAGCGCCCTTGTTATTAATTTATTCCTCCTCCATTTGGAGGGTGATCTAATAATACAGAGTCACTGTCACTGTCCTTTTAAATTTAACAGATTTTGCACGGTACTTTCAGAAGTCTAATCACAGATTTCCAACTTCAATATTCAAATACATAATTGCATAGGGTTATGATACTTAACTTCAGTGAAAAATAAATGCACAATTACAACTTTTCTTGGTGAAAATTAGGACTGTATTTCAAACTTTACATCTTCAAAAGTGAGCAGTATAAATTCAGAGATTCTGATTTGTGGGGAGATAACGATAGTGCAGTAATGCATTTCCCAGAATGACAAGCAGTGATATCTATAAATGACCTTTGGTAGGAGAAAGACAAAACACTGCTCCAATCAATACACGGATAGTCTGTAATGTAAAGATTAAGATCAGAATATTTAAAAATTTAATACTTTGCCACTCCATATAGCACTTTGGAAGTCAATATCTTTGGAAACCTGGTCCATTTCCCTTCTTTGAAAGCATTATATATTTAAAGTTCTAAATTATTTATCCAGTTCATGTGATTAAAAATGAAGAAAGTTAGTCTATCCATTATCTTCTGCAGCTGCTGTCTGGTACTAGTTTTTTTCACCCTGTCTTACCACCTTGAATTTTTTTCTTTCTTCTTATCCTGTTAAGAAAACTCAATAGATACATTAAGAGTGCAAAAGAAAACCCCATCTACTCCCTAACATCCACAGATGCTGCCACTGTAATAAGGGGCAGAGATAGCTCTGTGAAAACAATGTACTTAAGTATTTCATTTTGTATTTGTTTTTTGTTTCAGAGAGAAAACAAAATAACAGCAAAGACAAAAGCAAGACAACATTAAAAACTATCCATAACTTCAAAACAATATGATAAGAAATTAACAATGGTTGTTATATTACATATTGTATCTTCAATGCAGTTGTGTTACTTCTGGAACTGGTGGTTAAAATATGATGTGGTTAAGTGATAAGGAAGCATCTAGTGTCCTATCTTTTTCTTGCTAATTGTGTACAGTGGGCTTATCCACTTATCGTTTAGAAAATGTACTCTCAAAGTCACTCTGAAGACAATTCTTCCAGCATAAAATACTTTCAATTGAGTCGCTTTAGCTCGTCATCTACAAGAATTGTCATTATGATAAAGACATATTTAAAGTGGAGAATTTTCTTTAATAATTGATCAAAGTAAATATAATTTCTCTCATCAATGTGATATTATCAATACTAAATTTCTTACCTTTAAATGGTTTTATTTTTATATTTTCTTTGTATTACATTGATATCAGAAGTTTTATTTTGCAACTGTGCTGTCCAGTTTAGATTTAGAAATATGGTGTTTATTCTTTCACAATTATCCAATATTAGAAGAGAAATATTTACCGTCTTAGGAAAATTTTCACTTTATCTTAATTATGTTTTCATTCCTACTTTGACCTATTTAAAATATCGGAGGGAGGGAATACTGAAAATATTTGATATCAAAGAAAATATCATAGTATCAAGGGAACAAAAAATATTCAAAGATTAAGAAGAGAAAATTAGAAAGTTAGTTTCTTTTCCCTATGGTTATGCTAATAGAACTCAGAAAGAAATATTCTAGGACATTGCATAGAATTCTCCTTTTGATACATGAGTACCATATCCTGCTCCTTAATTTCAAGAACATTGACTCTTTTACCTTCAATATTGCTGAATACGTGTAATAACTTTTTTTACCAGTTTAAGGCCCAAGTAGGTCCAAGATGAACGTAGTTCCTTCTCCTTTATTTGAAGCAAGTTAAACATGAGAGGAAAGGTGATAATTTCTAGCCTTCTTGGTATTCCCACTGGTTAAGGACAGAACTGAAGAGAGAGATGCTGTATCATATGTTTCACTCCTTTGGGGCACTTTGCTCAAACATGTTTATGTTATACAACTAAAAATTTGTCATAATACAGGCTGGAGAATTGTACTGAAACAAGACCAAAAGGAAGAGTATTCAGAGAACTTCACTATTTCCTTTACTCTGACTCTTACCTGGGTGGCAATAGCTGGAACTTCTGTTGTTCTTGAGATCAGACTGCAGCAGAGAATAGTGGTGTTAATGGTGTCTTTCCACGTTCCCATTCGAAGATTTATTAGAGCGTGGAGCAAGTGGTGGAAACAGAAATTTAAATTATACAGTCTTTGCTAATTCCCTAGTTTTTAATATCCTAATTTTCATATCTGTCTGCTGGACCATTGCAATGGTTTTCCTATTACACTAAAAATGGGCATTTTTGAAAACAATGTCAAACTTAGAACTAACAAAGAACTCAAAAATTACTCCCCTCAACAAATGACTAAACCAAAAGGAGCCATGTGGTTCTGAATAGACCTTTTTCAAATGAAGTACAAATGTCCAGGTGGTACATGAAAAGAAATATTCATAATCTTCAGCCATTAGGCAATCCAAATAAAACAACTCTGAGATTCCATCTTACTGCAGTAAGAATGACTATCATCAAGAACACAGAAAACAAAAAATGCTGCCAAAGATGTGGGGGGAAAGGAACACTTTCTCATTGTTGGTGAAAATTTATTATAGTATGATCAGATGAAAATCAGTATGATAATTGCTCAAAAATTTAAAATTACAAGTGCATTTGACCCAGTTATACCTAAGTTGGGTACATCCCTGAAAGAATTAGATATCATATTATAGTAATATATGGATACCCATGTTTATCACAGACAATTCATGTTCACTAAATTATGGGAACAGCTTAGATGTCCATTAGGAAATAGGTAAAGAATATGTGGTATATATACACAACTAAATTTAATTTATTCATATAGAAGAAAGAAAACATGTTATATGCTAAGAAATTGACCGATCTTGTGACCATAATGTTAAGGAAAATAATTCAGGCACAGTGAATTAAAGAATAAAATAAGGGAGAAATATCAAGAAAAAGTGAGGCATATGTTTTGAGAAAGGGAAAAAGTTTTGGGAGAATTTGTTGGGAGGTTAGGGAGTAAAGAGACAAAAACTGACCAAGAAATTATATATGCATGTACCAATCACCCAAAAGGAATTAAGTACTAAGAACTGCAAACATATGCTAACAGAAAAAAATGAATTGATGATAACTGAACTTGTACTGGCATGATAGGATGGAATATTCCTTTTATGTCAGGAATATGAGCATAGAATATAAACATTAAATGATAATTAGAAAGATTTAAATATAAACTTGGGCTTCATTGTGCTGTTGTGTCCCTGTGGACTGTTATTACTTGTCTTCTTGCTGTCCTCAGTGCTGAGACACAACGCCCAACAGCTGCCACTTTAAAAAGAGAGCCGTTGACTCATCGTTTCAGCAGTTTCTGTCCATGGCAGGCTCAAAGAGAGAAATGGTGTGGTGGAAGGACCTGGCTGCGAGGAAAGCTGCTCACCTCCTGCCACAGAGGAAAGATTAGAACCATGGAAAGGATAAACCCTTCCAGGAAACACCCCCAGGGAGCCACCTCTTTGAAGGGCCTTTCAACCTCCTAACATCACATTCAGCTATTGCTTCCCCGTGATCGAATCACCTTACAAACGCTTTACCTCCCAGCGCGTGAAAACTTTGGGGGTCACTCTTGATCCAAGACACAACATTATATCTACTAAATGCTCTTACTCAGGAAAGAATTAGTATCCAGTATCCACTCTTAGCCTCAGTGCAGTCCAGTGATGTCTAGTTTGAAGATCTAGCAACCTCTAACAGTAAACAAGATTGCAATATTAGTGTTCAGAAATTGATCATTTCCTGCCTTTGCCGATCCATGTTAGATTATCTGTTACATTGGAGCATCTTCATAGGTTATCAAAAATAATGCAAGCTATTATTATCTCTCAGTGAAGCCCTCTCAGTGAGCTTCTTCCATCATAGTTCATGCACATATGTAACATATACTTTCAAATTTAATACTTGTTACAAATCTAAGTGACGGTGTCATTGTCCTCAGTCTAGAAATATGAAACACAACCATAAATAGCCTTACTGCACAAATTTTATAAAATCTCTGATAAATGACATATGATGATTTGAACTGAGTTTTCTACAACCTAGAATGTATGTTTTAAAATTCTTAAAATGCTACTTCCTGGAAATTTTTCACATACAATTACAGATAAGTTTTTTCATATTTTTCTGCAATGTACCTACTTTTGACGTCGTTTTTTCAGTGCTGGGGCTTGAACCCAGGATTTATACATGCTAGGCGAGTGCTTTACCACTAAGCTTTACCCCCACCCTTTCTCGTGTTTATTATGAGGGTCTCACTGAATTCTCCAGGCTGGCTTCACACTTGTGACTTTCTGCCATAGCTCCTAGATTAGCTGGAATTCCAGGCCTGCAACACGATGAGAGGCTTTTATGTCTATTTTTGAAAAAAATCACTTCAGGGTAGGTGATAAGCCACTTTGCTGTATTTTACTGGTGTCCTCCATAAGGAGCCCACTTTGCTCACCATTTTTGTGTCACAGAACTGAAGACTCTTGTACACCCTTTGCATATTGCATCCTTTAAGAAAAAACATAAAATTCAAAACTAAAAAGTGAAGCAAAAATGTGTCTGCCAGTATTCCTTCAGTTTACTTGCTAATCTAGCATTTTCCACTTTCTTTGAGTGTGTGTGTCTATTACTAAGCCAGACCCTTGAATTAACTCTTCTCCTGTCTCCCTAATTAACAAATTAAATTGAACTTCAGCATGAGTTCACTGTGCTATATAAAGAGTGATTTTTCTTTGTAAAAGCTGATAGTTATACTTTGAAAACCTTTTTATTATAGAAAGAATATCTTGATTCTTCCTAGAAAGTGGCTTATGCTTGAAGGTCCAGTCAGTGGATATGGCTTGACAGACTGCTCAGCACTGCTCTTGTCTGACTTTAGGTGTTATTGAATTAAAATTCCCTATTAAGTTTTTTGTCTCCACATAGGTTTGAAAATAAATGCCCAAATCATAAATTCATATTACTTTAAAATTCAGTTTGGATTGCATGTGAACTCTTGCTACATAAATCATATTGACATTGTACTTATGTCTCTGTATTCCTTTTTAGGGCATAAAATGAGGGATTTTGTATCAAAGAATTTGCAATTTCAAGGCTATAGGCCAGTATCTAAAAGTATTGAGAATATGTGTAGGGGGCTGGGGAGATAGCTCAGTGGAATAAACGCCTGCCTAGCAAGCACAGGGTCCTGAGTTCAATCCCCAGTACCGCCAAAAAAAAAAAAAAAAGAGAATATGTGTAAATTGCTATTAATTAAAATAAACAGAAAGAGTTGTTAATTTTCTACTTAGTTATTTGTTGCGACTTAACTGTGGTCATCATGTTTAGCATTAATGATCTCCCATCAGCGTTACTATCCCCTTTCAGACTCTGCAAAATTAATACCATTTGTAACTTACAGAGGAGCTGTGGTTCAACTGAGTAGCTTTGTTCTTGCTTTCTAATTTGAGTTCTTTCTGTTTGCCTGCCAGCTTATTCTATGTTCCTGTGATCAGCCTTTTGTTCCTCTTCTCATTACTGGAGGGCTATTTTATCAGCTGAAGACTTTTGTTAGAAAAAATGTTAAAGTATAATTTTCAAAAAGTTAAAAACATTACCATCATAGCAATAGAAAATGAGCACGTTAATGTTAATGTAACTGTAATGAACGGAATCAGTAAGGTATTCAACCCAGTGTGAGAAGAATTTAATGAATTGTGATTTCTCTAAACTGTCATTCAAAGAAATGCAGAAATAAATTCATTAACAGATATAAACTGGTTAATGTCTTACTTTACTTGCAGTCCAGAAATCATTTTCACTGCTACTATTGAAGAATTGTATCCTACACACTTAGTCAGAGATTATTTTACTGCCCCAAACTAGTGCTGTATGCATTGCTATCTATCAGTTTTCTCCAAGTTAATTTCTAATATGAAGCATTATAAAATATCATAATATGTACTAAATTTTGCAGTGAAAGGAATTTTCTTGTGCAGCAAAAGAAAATTTTGCAGTCAGGAAAATTGGATAACTCCAGAAAGGGTATATTACTCACAGCATAGCATGGCAAGATACACCCAATTTTATTATTTGTCTATTTTGAAGATTTGCAGAAATTGTCATGCGAAGTTTATTTGCCAGTGTAGAGGAAGCTGAACATGGATCATCTATTGCATAGAAGCATATACGTCATGACACACACTTTGTGAAACAGCTAAGTCTTTTCTTCCTGCCTAAATCAGAGCACCATTTTTCATTTTCTGTTTCTTTCTTTTTTGTTTTATTTGTATTGTTTTGCTATTTCATGCTTACTAACCTATGGTTCACATGTCACTCTGGTTTAACACGTAAAGTAAGAGCCTAGATAAGAATGCTTTTCCACCAATCAGGCTGAGTGGGTATCTTGCCCAGAATTACATTTGCTTTGCGGACTTCTTTCCCTCTTTGTTCATTGACTCTTCCATCTTAGAACAAAATACCCAACTTATTTTATCAACAATTCTAAGATTTCCTAAATTAGAAGAACAAAGATTAAATATTATGGACTTATTTAATAAATATTTACATAGGAATCCATAGTATTCATCAGGAATGAATCATAAATAGTTAAAATTTCCCATCTCTGTTATTGATGTATGCTGTCTAGAACATTACTGTTGAAGAATAATAATCAAGATTTATTTTCTTCAATAATAACAAATTTCTTCTCAATTCTAGTGCAAGAAATTTCCTCCTTTATTTTCTAGCTACTGCTACAAACTATCCTGATTTAATCTGAGGTGTATATCAAATCATCTTTGGGGATAATATAGGGATTTAAGGAAAACTTGTATATTACTAACCTTAATTCATGCGATTTCTTTCTCTCCAGGATCATACATGCTGCGGGGACACTGAATTTAGGCAAGAGCAGATATTTAATTTTTTCAGACTTCCTATAAGATCCTGCCATCCTCGTAGAGTCAGCTGTATACTCACCAATGAGTGTAAGACATGATTTAAAGAACTTCCAAGTAGCTGAGAAACAGAATGTGATAGCAACATTTTTTCCTTTCCAGTCAATAGTTGAGATAATAACAAAAAGTGACAGGTGGAGAAAGTGATGAAAAAAATCCAGTGGGTAACTGGGCTCTGACCGGACCACAAAGGAACAAATGAGAAGACCCGGTCTGGGGAAGAAGTGAGTTTTGCTATCAGACATTCTCACCGAACAAACCTAGTTTCTATCGAAAATCATTGCATGAAATACATAAGGCTAAAAAGCCCATAATAAGAAAGAACAAACATAAGAGATATTCTCTTTTAAGTGATTTATCATTATTTTCTGAAACAGCATTATTTATATGTAGGGCATTGATTTTTATTTCTGTTGCTTGTATTCTAGAAAGCATCCAACCAAAAGGGAACAGTGAAGAATTTAAGTACAGTAATAGCTTTAAAGGAGCTGTACCAGAAACTTCTGAATGGTCAGCATAGAATTTGTGCTGGTGTCATACATGCGTGGCCCTGGTGCTCCCTCCTGCCATGCTGCAGTCCATGACTTGAAAAAGAAACGTCTCTGGCAGTGTTTGATGTGAGACTATTATAGCTATAATATAAATCAGGCAAATAACTGAGAATAGAAACATGCATGAATAATAAAAACCAATAAACAATATTAAGCTGAAGGTTTCACACGCATCCAGCTGTTTCCCAGCCCACAGTTCAAGTGTGAAGCACACAGCACACGGAGGCAATTACATCTTCAAAATGAAGGTGTTTCAATTCTTGATTCTCATGCTCCTTCACTTCAAGTCTTGCTCAATGGCAAAATGTAACTAGAGATTTAATAACTAGCGTTGCCTGGAGAGAATGCTTGAGGAATAAATTTAGATTAAAATGTGTATCCCCATTCTCTATAACTGGCAGATTTCTCTCTCTGGCTTAGAAGAGACTGACAGAATTTACTCACCTTGTGCGTTTGAAGCAAAGCTCTTTTAGCTATAGTATAACACAGTGCCCCTGAGCCAACTTTTTAAAAAAGAAGCCATTACTGAATTATCTCAATGTCAGAGATTTTTAAAACACCTCTGTACAAAAGGCAGTAAGGGTAAAACAAGACATGGATGGCTCAGAACCTGATTTAAAAGAAGAGAAATGAAAAACAATACAAATACCTTGAAATTTTCTGCATGTTCTAAATTTCAGTCTGAAAAGTTGGAACCAAAGGTGCATTTTGACTTCAGAGCCTGTCTTCTGAAAACACTTATTTGTATTAGTAAAATTACATGCAAGTTTTAACTGAAATCTTAAAGTGAATATTAAATTTTTAAAAAATATATTACAGTAAAAGACACATTATTATTAATTATCCACAAAACACTTCCCCTTCATTTGAACACCCTGACCCCAACATTCAGCCTCTCCCTGAAGCAGTTAAGGAAGTCCTGTCTTACCTCCTCCCTTTACCAGGGGTGATGAAAAGCGCAGTGACTGCGGCTGCCTAGTGCCGTCTGACTGAAAGGCGGCCTTATACACATCATGGTGTGTGCTCTGGGTTCCAGACAGGAAGGCGGCCGGTACAAGGGGGCTAGCAGACCTTCAGCCCGTTTTTCTTTTCCTTCTCCCCTGCCTACTCCTGTTTCTTCCTTCTTCTGCCCCCCATTGCCCCTTTCTCGTGGAATTTCCTACATATTTAAGCTTTTGGCACCGGCTTTTCTGAGGACCTGCACATAGCACTCTCCCAGTTTTCTAGCCTGAATAAACCTGACAGACTATGTTCTAGTGAAGATGCTGGTAATTCCGTAGTTGTTCACTCTGTCCCTCTCATCTAAGTTCATCTCATGCCTACCTTCACACCTGTTTTATCTTTTAGCTCTGTTTTGTGTATCAAAATGTTATTAAACTCTCGAGAGAGTAAGTTTTCCATTGGTCTACAGGAGTAGAGGAAGATGGAAGAGTCCCTGTTAGAGCCAGGAGACGAGGAGTCTAAGAAAGTCTACTCCAATGTCACTACCCATTTCTCCACCCAGACCCTGGTTTAAGTACTAAGATTCAGCTTGTGCCTTATGGCTCACGTCTAACTCCAGTCAGCCATCTCTCGTTCACATATGAATGCACACAAGCACGTATGCAGATGTGTGCTCATCCACACACAAACACATACTCCCTGAGACAACTGGATTTTCGCTCCTTTAATTTACTACATCTATTGTCCCCAAATTCCACATTTCCTTCCCTAAAACTTTTATCCGATTTTGCTTACAATTATCCATTTAATGTTTTATTCAACATCTGTTAACTTATCATCTACTTTGAATTAAAATTTGAGGGCCGTGCTGTGGATATATGAACAAAAGTAAAACCAATCCGTGTTCCTTATGGAGATGGATGGACAAATGGCTTTTGAATAAGCATAAAATCATAATGGCTGATATGTTTTATAAGTTGTGGGTACAGCAATTAACAGACTTATCAGACTGTGTAACACGGAGTTTGAATTAAGAGGTTAGAAGGTAATAAATGCCTTGTTATTTGAAGACTTGCCCGATGTGAAGGGTATTTTAAAGAAGAAAAGCCTGATCTGATGGTCACAACTTCTTGCTTGCATGTCCATTAAGAAAATGAGAATGAGGTGGAGGGAAAGGGTTGAAGGACAATATCTATCAGCTAGGGAAAAACATTTGCATGACATCTAGTGTTGAAGATACTGGTGTTAATTTTGCACAAACCATTCTTATTTTCTTCAGTCTGTAAGGGTTTCATCTGGAAGATCACTAGGACCTACAATAGACCTTTAATTTCAGTGGTACATATCCTTTAGGTACATATCTAAATTATAGCTCTTTTTGAATATAAGCTATTTTATGTAAAGCCAATTGAATAAATTCTATCCAAATGCTATAGAGTTGTGTGTATATAGCATGTTAAAGGAAAAGACCAGACCTACAGAGATGCTTGCCATCTTTAGGTAATGGAAAGAGTATGTGTGTAAAAGTTGACTAACTACACAGGCCAGAAATCTAAGCAGAAGCTTTTGGGAGTGAGCTTCCAGCTCAACATAAATACAGGAACAGCAAAACAACATCTTGCCACTGAAATACAGTCTTAAAAAAGACAATTGACTTGGAATAGATTCCCCATAGATAGAGTTAAATAACTGGGTAGATAGTCACTTCATAGAATATTTTCTATTTTTTTATGTGATTATGAAGTAATAAATAGCAATGTAACACATGAAGTTTAAACTAAATAGGCTCCGAAGTTAACAATTCCTGTGAGTCTATGAGTCTGCTTCAATTCTTAGCCACCTAAAAATCACTGATTTTATGTGCTAACCACCTGATTATTATGCCTGAAGCTTGAGATCTGAAGGACCTGGGTCTTAGTATTTTGTCATTTTGAAAAAAATCTAAAATATGATTTTGATTTGTAAATGTACTCAGAGGCATTGCAATGGGCACTGAAATTATTTTTTAAATGAAATAAAAATAAAACTGACAGCGGAGGAACTTTCCCAGCAGTTATTATTATGTATTATTATTAGCCACAGCATGTGGTGACATTTTAGACTCTAAATCCATAAAATACATCCTAGATCATTGATATTCCAGATGCTAAAGGGAAGAAAACAGAAATGCTGCTGTCTGGCTTAACATGAAAGAATTCAAAAAGAATGAAAGTAGAGATCTAATAATTTTGTACTAGATAATAAAGGCTTATTTATTCTTACCCCTAAGGTTTCAGGAGTTAAAATGAAGACTTAAGAAGTGTCTGCCACCAGGAAAATGCTCAGAATATACCAAGGACAATATTTAATGTTTAAACTATGTGAAATCCATTCATTATCAATGACTTCACAGTAGAATAAGATATTTCATGGCACTAGTCAGTTTGGGTGTCTAAAACACCACTGAATTCAGGGCAGACTTAATGTGGTAAGAACTCATCCTAACCAGAAGAAGCTCCACGGCATATGCAATGCACAGCTGGATGTTCTTGGAGAAAGTTTCTGTTTTCAGTACTCAAGTTTCTGTTAGCAGAAACCAGACATTGATGCTCTATAGTGAAAGCAAAGAAATGCAGCGTAGGCCTTGGGAACATGGATGTGGAATCTAGTAGAGAAGCATTCGCATCTACACAGCTCTGCTCTCCGTAAACATGTTCCTGGGAAGCGTCTTTGTCTCTCTAGAGCTTGCTCTTCTTACTTGTAAAGTGGAATAATAGAAGGTCTACATCAGATTTACAAAGTGCTAAATATATCACATGGAAGACACCCCTTAGATTCAATTAGGGTCTTTACTTTTAGTCACAAATAGTGAACAAAGACTGTTAAGGAGTGAGTCCACGCTACAGTGAGGAACCCTCTATCATCTCCCAGCTATTCTTATCACGAGGCTCTGCCTCCCCATAGTCTCGCGATGCTGCTTCACCTTCTTGTTCAGATGCCAGGCAGAAAGAAAGGAAACTTAAAAAAAAATACATAAAATGTATGTTGCTCCTGACATCCATTTAAATCCTACAAAATGAATTTGTTTTTTATTTTATTTCTTTTTTTTTACTGATCATTGGTCAAAATTGTGACAGCCAACTCTTGTTTATCAGGAGGCTCATGCTGTACTGTGTGGTGAACAATGCTGGCCCAACACAGCAGGTTCTTATTGTTAGTATGCGTGATGTGGACCACAGCGCTAATGAGCTGATTGTTAACATGCATGATATGGACGAGACGGCTAATGAGCTAGTAGAAAGGGATGTAGTATTCTCAGAAAAAAAACTGGGTTTGGTGCCTAAATGCCTACTTTTGCATATGTATTATAACTAATCTTCAAAACAAAAGATATGTCTAATAACTATAAAGGATAGTGGTATTTTCAAGTGTGGCTTTGAAAGTTACATTGGTCCAGTGCCGGGAATAGAGTCAATATTTGTCTGGATCCAAGGTCGAGGATCTTTGCACTGTGCTGCACTGTCTTCCTTACAGTGATGCTACCTCTGATCTGGGAGGAACTCACTACTCGGTTAGAGGTAATTCTCCCATTTCTATTTTAGAGTAAAAATAAGTGATTAACAATGGTTCTGCCACTCAACTCAAATGTGCTTGTTTGTTAAGTATACTTGTTTGTACATCATCAAAGGAGGCTATGTCCCAGGACAGGGTCACTAAATGCACCGAGTAATGAACTAAGGTTAGAAAACCTGGGGTTTTATACTTTGTTCCATCTCTGCTGGTCAGTTTCTCTGAATTGTCTTTATTTGAGAATGGAAAAATGTAGCCTGATACTCTTGCTGGAGCCTTGTTCTTCAGGATAACATTGGACAATAGATGTAAAAGTACTGTTGTGAAGTGTAAGTGCTTGCTAAAGAAATAACAAAGAATTATTTTTATTGTCCCAGTAAACCAAATTGGCAATTTACTTGATACTCTATCAGAAACTTAACTGAGCAGTTTCAGTGGAACCTTCTAAGCACATAGCCGTTAAAAGACTGATTTTTCACTGCGATGAAGGCTGAGTCCCCGTGACCACATTCTTTGCTGTGGGGCACAGCTGTGAGGAAAAGTTCCCAGCACCCATCAAGATATACTTGTAAAAATCAGTCTTAAAAATGAAAAGAGGTCTTACTTCTTTGAAGGTTATTTGTGTAAAGATTTTTGAACCAAGTATTTTCTTTTATGTCTCACCTGAGGGGGAAATCAGTTAATTTATTTAGTCAAAAGTTGTTTATTTTATGTGGTCTTATTATGTAAATTTTTTGGTCTCATATATTGTTCTAATATGTGAGAATACAACAAGGAACATGAAAAAACTTCCTTCATGGATTTTCTAATCTATGCTGGAAGAATAACATTAAACAGTTAATTAAACATGTCATGTTTCATTTAGCCACTGAGTATTCCACAAATCAGTACACAATGATGGAAGGAGGCAGGGAAAAGAGAAGCACAATATACATTTTCGGCATGGGGCAGGCACACCCCATGTGTATGCACATGCACACATGATGTTTCTCGATCTGTGAGAAACGTGATTTAAAAGTTCTTAGATTTATAAATCTGCAAATGTAATATATATATATATATATATATATATGTATAATTTTATTTCCATATTCAGAAAATTGACTTACCCTTCAGAACTTTAAATAAAAAATACTGAATAAGTTCATATAATGATTATATCATAAATAAATTTCTCATATATCTACTTATAGATATTAAGCAGAACCTAGAATCTGTGTGTCTAAAGGCATGGTAAGGAAGGATGAATATATAGGTTTATATATGTATTTCTCATATGTAAATCAAAGAAGTTTTGGAAAACATGGACAGAAAGTAAAACCATCAGAGAGAAGCACAACCTTCAGTCTTTCTCTGGCTTTGGCCTTGTGAATCGAATGTGAGTTGTGGCTGGTAACACTTTTCTTTAACAAATTATATTTAGGTTGTATGGAAAATCTTCTAAATTGATGTCATTGAATGAAGTTGCCTCTTATATTTGACAAAAATAACCATCACTAAAAATTCTCACATGGAATTTTTATCCACATAGTACTTAGTTTAGCAGCTGTACAGCCTTCAAGTACCAGTCCCTACATCTATTAGGCCTTTGTCTTCCCTCTCAGTGCAGACCAAATGCTAGCAAGTTTCTCATTATTCTATCTTGAAATTCTAAACTATAGGAGTTTGATGTCAAGAACTCATCCTGCAATGTACAGGAAAGCATGCCTTCTCGTACGTTAATATAAAGGTTGTAGTGAAAATACCCTCTGCTCTGCGGTGTCATTCATGGCCAGAGTGTGGGTTTGGACATGAGACAGAGCATGGGCTCTACACACGGCACTGAGATTTTCCTGCTGCCTATACCAGTTATACAATGTGTTGGCTGAATATTCAACCATATGAAGTGGAATACTCATTAAAAACAAAGTATTTGGCAGTTGATTCTTAAACTGAACATTTGATGAAATGGTGTGAGACAAGGTTCTGGCCTACTACTTGTGTTTGTAAGGAAAGTTCCATTGAACTACAGTGTTGTCCATTAGTGTATGGCTGCTTCCATTCTACAACAGCAATTTTAGTAGCTGTGACAAAGGCCATCTGGCCTACAAAGCTGAGAATATTTACTGTGTGTCCCTTTACAGAAAAAGAGGTCAGTTGCGTTGCTGTGTTTAATCACTAGTAGATGGAGCATGAGGCCTGAGAGTATTGCAAACCAGTGTTTGGATTGAGTCTCTGATATTTACAATTTAATGAATCCTTATTAAATTATTAAACATCTATGAACCTCTGCTTTATACTATGTAAGGTGCACTAATGATATGTACCTCACAGGGATGTCATGAAGTTCACAGAAAACCCTGAAGCACAGTTTTTAGCATTTGCAATGTTTTCTTAACTTTTAATTTAGATATGCATCATAAAGATAATAACAGTGTTCAGGGTTTTGAAAACATGAGAATGAAAGCAAATTCTGAGTTTATGTCAGAACATGCTACTGTTCAGAGAGGCCAGCAGCACTGAGTCTGGATGGAGGACAGCGTGCTGGCCTGCCGACATCACATCCATTCTCAGCATCTGGACCAGGGCCTGACCTTGTCCTTCAGGATGGCTCACTCATAGCACGCGTCTGTGCTTTCTCTAGTGAGATTAATCAGAAGGGAAGGATCTTCTCTCTTTTGATATTATCAAATTTGATGCATAGAAATTTATAATATGCTGTTTTGTAAAATGGCAATGTATGTTTCTTAAATTTTATTTTCTTCCTTTAAAAGATGGAATCACAAAGCCTCACTTTTCACTAGGTTTTGGAAGAGTGGAGAGAGGGGAGGTGCTCATTTTACACAAACGGTACGCAATCTGATTCTATTTGCTCCACATCCCTACTGGAATAACAATACTCAAAACTGATCTAGCTGTTGTATTAGTAATAATTTTAAAGAGGTTAGATAAGAACAAAATCAGCTTATCTGAGATATGTTGACATTATTTTTATTAACCCCCATTCATATGTCCACATTCCATGGTGGATTTAGTCACTTTTTCTCATATAAAAGCTGTGGTTTCCCTGAAATCTTCTTTTATTTAAATAACTTTAGAGAGACTTCTTGGTAATATACTAAGTTTTCTACAAATGCAATAATAATATTAATTTTATCTTCCTTCTCTAGTTAGGACATATGGAAATTAGACATGCTATATAATCACATTATCTGATTCTGATGCCAAGAGTACATCTTAGTGACGATTAACTCCATGGGCTTCTCTTTAGATACCACCATTTGATATTGCAAACAATAGCATAGCAATCGTCATGAATCGCTGCCAAGCTATGTTGCTTGATGCTGTAACAGGGGACTATCTTTCAAAATGGTTGTGCTAAAACATGTGAATGACCAAGAGTGGTTTTATAGAAAATACAGCAGCTTATCTCACTATTTCCATATGCACATATATTAAAAGGGATTAAACTGAGTGTAGATGATTGTATTAATATTTATCGAATTACTCATTTCATGAGCTGCTCCTATCTGTTTTTACAGCCTCTTATTTTTGTAGACTCAAGGACAACCAGACCATTTTGTGATCCTGAGTATGGGTGCTGTGGGCTAAGCTGTGGGCCAGTGTTGCCTTTGCCATTTATAATCTGGGAGTGACTATGCAGTCACATTTGCTCTGAGCTTCAAATCTGCTTGTGTCTTTCCTTGATGCAAAGAAGCATCTGCTTGTCTTAGTCACCCAAACACATTCCAGAAATAAAAGGTGAAATATCCAAAAGCTATTGGAGTTTGATTTTTTGGAATGCACCAGGGCATGTCAAGATAGTAATTGCTATGATGAAATTATAAAAGAAAAACAAATCAGTGGCAAAGATAATTATACAGATAAATTCATTTAGCCTAACAACTTATGTTTTCCAATTTTTGTATATGGCAAACAGTTTATTACATGAAGACTGTAAGTATTTATTCAACTAATTTCTCTAGAAAAATTTATGTATTCTTAATTGTAGATCATAGTCTATTTTAATTGTGATGATTTAAAAAGTACCTTAGATTCTTGTTATACACAAACATTCTAATCTTGTCTTTCAAACACATATCCCACTCTGTTGTATCTTCCTCTCTTCTAAGAATGTAATGTGAGTACATATATGGTTAAAGTGTTTATGTTGGGGAAATCCTGATAACAACTTCTAAATACTGAAATACTATTAGCTTTTAGATAAATTAAGCTTGATTAAGGGAATTGGGGCTATAGCTCAGTGGTGGAGTGTATGCCCGGCTTTTTGTGGAGCTGTGAATTCAATTCCCAGAGTAAAAAACTAAAATAAAATCAAACAAAAAAAGGTAACAATATGGACAATATGAACTTTCATGGATAGATAACAGGAGAATCTATACCACAGGATAAATTATGGAGAAAGGATTGAATTGACATACAATTGATATTTCTATGTTAGAAATATGTTGGGCTGATTTCTCTCAGTGTAGTATTGAGACTTTAGTGATTGGAGATACTAAAGAACAAACGTAACTATTTCAAAGAAGTATGAGCATTAAAAGTAGACCTAAATCCTCTTGAGATTTCTTTTGGTTTTGATTTTATTATATCTATATAATGTGAATTTACTGGTCCAATATGCTTATGAACATAGTTGTCTTATTATGTTTTCATTGCTGAGACAAAATACCCAGCACCAACAGTTAAAGGAGCAAAGTCTTTAAGGGATTTTTTTTTTTTTTTTTTTTTTTGTCAGTACTGGGGATCAAACTCAGGACTCTGGCTTGCTAGGCAGGCACTTATTCCACTGAGCTATATCCCCAGCCCCAAAGGAGGAAAGTCTTATTTGGCTCAAAGTTTATAGAAGTCCACAGTCAGCTGCTTCCAAGCATGCTGCCATATCAGAGGGCATAGCAGAGCAGAAGCAAGGGTTGTCAGAGTGGAGGGCTGGAGGCAGCCGAAGCAGAGAAGTAGTGAAGAAGCCCAGGGCAGCCATAACCAAGTCTGTCTTTGCATTTTATCCAGGGTGCCCACCCATAGGGCAGTGCAGCCAACACCCAGAGTGGGTCAACATTAATCTCAGCATCACACACCCTAAAGACCCAGCCACTTCCAAAAACACCCCACTTGTGACCACTCGAGGCTTTGGGGGACATCTGCAAAAGAGTCATAACAGGAGTGTTCTTATCATTTTCTGATTTTTGTAAAGCGCTCAATGTTGAGCTATTTGTGATGGCTGTGCTGCAGCCAAGTGATGAGACTTGCTTTGCAGTTAAGTCAGTAGTAATGCAGAAATTAATTACAACTCAGACAGAACAAATAGGAAGAAATGACTGTTGAGACAAATATTTCCATACTTTTCTATTGTTTGGAGACTATAACCTGGGATCTGTAGTAGAAATAAACCTCGCATGTTTCTAGTCATCCCTGGAAGAGTTATATAAAAATAAATCCTCATAAAACTATATGTAACAGGGACACCTATGATGAGATGGAAGAAAGGTGGATCAAGAAAATTTCCCAGAGAAAACATCAGCAAGAACTGGAGGGGAAGAGCTGGTGCTGTTTGTTCTGCTGGGGAAGTTTCTTACGCTGGCTTTCCTGATAGGAACTCAGCTGTGTCATCATCAGAGGAGCTCAGTACCTCTTTGTCACTGAAGAAGCTGCAGTTCCCTTCCGGGGAGTAATGGTCCTTACCTCAGGCCTCACTTCCTGGCTGCAGTGCAGATCCCTCAATCTGCTGGCACAGGTCACTTAACCCGCTGGCACAGACTTTCTAGCTTCCACCACTCACCTTTGGGCCTTCCTAGTGCAAATTCTTGATACAGACTTACATGAGACATTGTGATGGGCTCTAGGTCTTCAGCTGGACTCCTGCAGGACACTTCTGTGGGATCCAGGCCCTGAAATGGATTCTTTGGATCTTTGGGTTCTTGGGTGTGGATAGATCTCCTGCACTCTTTTGCATATGACTCTTTGAGTGAATATTATAAAATAATCCTATAAACTATGTGTCATCTATTAAATTGTTTCCCTTGCAAACCCCTAACTACAATACATGGTAAAAAAAAAAAACCTTTAGTCAGTGCAGGTTTAATATTTTAAGTAGGTAATTTAAAAACTAGATGTTTATTTTTCAAAGATGTGGAGACTGTTAAGTCCAAATTCAAGATGTTGATAGATTTAGTCTCCAGTGAGGGACTTCTCAGCTTGCAGAGAGTCCTCTGTTTGCGGTGTCCTTACAGAATGGAAAGAGAATGGTCTCTTTTCTCTTTCTCTTCTCATAAAGACATCAATGGCATCAGAGGGGCTCTAATTGCATAGCCTCATCTAAACCTAACTGCCTCCCTCTGACACCATCCCATTGGGAAGACGGACTTCAATGTGTAAAGTGGGGCAGGGGCTTAAGCAGTCAGTCCATAACTATATGTAAGATCTACTAAGACATTTTCACTTTATCTGAGGGAAACTTAGATCTATTCTACTCCTTCAGACAGAAAAGTGAAATGATCATATTTGCACTTTTAAAACCTCTAATAAGCTGTATGTCATAGAATGTGTTGAAAAGGACAAGCCTGAGGAGGAAGACCTTTTAGTTTTGAGATGGTAATTCCTGTGAGAAATGCAGGGGATGTAGAATAGGATAATGGTTATAAAGGGAGGAAATCTGTGCCATTTTTAGAAATATTAGGGAGGTCAGCCCAATGGCTATTTGCTAGAATTTACACATAGAAATTTTAAGTCCTAAAAGTGTCTTTTGTTATAATTTGGGCTGCAGGCATGAGAGCTATATTGCTCCTCTAACATAATATCTATGTGTTCTTTCTTGTTCACAGCATGACTGAAGAACTCAGACGTGCTCAGTACGCAGGTGAATATTTAGTTCTTAAAATTTAGAGAAAAAATAATTCTCTTTCACTCAACTTTTGCAATATTGGTACTTGAAACATAGAGGTCAAAAGTAGAATTTTAAAGTTGACTGTGGGGTGAGCTGCTTCTTCAATCTTCAGCTGCATCGAAGTGACCCTGAGGGAGAGGAAATGGACTCTGAGGGAAACATCAATCAATACTCTCATGCAGCCATATTGGCCACCAAGAAACATGGAATTAATTTTTGGTGGTGATATTTAATCTAACATTTCTTCAGTACATGAGATGTTCTAGATTTTTCCAGCTTTATCATATTTCTTTTATTCGTGAATCCTCTTAGGCAGTGGATTAATCGATATAAGCTACTTTATGTTGCAGAAAAATATCCCCTAATCTTTATCCTAAGATGACAAAGGTTTATTTCTTTCTCACATTAAAGGTGATGGTAAGCCTGTGAGATAGCCACCACCCACATGGTGCCAACTGTGGAGTCAGAGAAAGAGAAATCTCTGGTGAATCACTCACAGGCTTTCCAACCTTATCAGGTGTTGTGATGTGTGTCACTCATGCTGCCAACTTGTGACTGAGAGAAGTCATACAGAGCAATTAAAGTGGGCCAAGGAATGCCTGCTGCCATGGGACTAGAAGAGGAGGTCACAAATATTTGGGAAGTGGTATTAATCATAATCGTTGGTTTATATATCAAGGGAAACTAAGGTGACAAGTATTTAGCCACTGCACTTACATAAATCAGAGGAAATCAAACTTTAACTCGCTTTTTTCATGTTGCCTTGGTAAGCTTTAGAGAGAAATGCCCTGGCAGATTAGGTTTTAAAGTTCATCCCGATGCCAAAGGAATCTTAGTCTATCTCTTATAACTCTAGAGACTATAATTTCATACTGAGGAAAACATTTCTGTACAACTGAAGTTTCTAGAAAAGTAGAATAACAATATCTACAGGCCATCTAAATTTAACTGCAGCACTAGCCTAGAGGGAAAATTTGGAAAAAAGTGTTTTTAACTTAGAAATATTTGAAGAAGGGAGATGTCAAATATTTCTGAATTTCAGTGTAATATTAGACTGTTTAAAAGATGCAAAAGCCTCTACACAAAATAAGATCTTCCCATTTTACTCTCCAAAGGAAACAAAGAATACTCTACACTTAATAGTAAAACAAAGGTTTAGACTTTAAAAACATTTTAAGAGTCATGGGCTTTCTTGGAAAGGATGAAAATTTGCTCACATACATTATATTTAGAAACACAAGCGCCAAGTGCTTTTTAAGGAATATTTGGCATGCTGTTCATTCCCTCAGGAAATCAGGTCTTGTATAATGTGAAGAAATAAATTGAGCTGAAAATCAAGAGTCTAAAAACAAAAACAAAAACAAGACAAATACCAACATATGCATTTTGGTCCTGGCTGTCTATTTTATTTCCATTGGAGTCTTTTGGCAGTATCTAATATTCCTAAAATTTAATAATTTTATGCATAATTTGGGATTAACCTGCTTGCATGATTTTACTTTGAATGGCCTGGTGATTCTGACTGGTCTGTACTTTGGCTCATGGTCACTGGGAATAGAATGTGTATTTAGCTCTATTAAATGTAAGAACAAATTATCACTCACAATCCAGTTTGATATTTGCAGTAATGGAAGTCTGCACAGTCCAATCAGTGGAAGTAATTGCATAAAATATGTTCTGAGGAAACAGGGCCTTAAGAATGTGTTGCCTATTTTGAAGGTGTTTTCCACCAGTGCAAGGAAAGAAGTGTTAAAAATAGTGCTGAAATGGGTCTGCAATTATCTACATTCTTTGTAAAAGTGCTTAGATTATTTTATTTATTTGTTTATAAGTGGTCTGAATTTAGAAATTTAAGCTGTATAAATTAGTACTAAATTACTTCTGGAACACCAATGGTTCTAAACTATTTATAGAATATAAAAGAAGAAGTAATATTGGACCTCTTTATCTTAGACCTGACAAGCATTTATAATGTAAGAAAAATGTTGATTGATACATGGTTGCCAAAAATATTTCTTCACTAATAAGCCTCAAAACTAAATATTATGCAAAATTTATTAGAGAGCTTATGCTTTTAAAGAGTATATAGAAGTGGAATGAAATGATAAATAACTTTGCTAGTATTATCATAATTTTAATTTTATCTTAACATAGGTGAGATCCAGAAATCAGTTTGCTTAATATAAAGGACTCACAAAATACAAACTCACTCTTTCCACCTTAAAATATGTTTAAAACCATGCTTCTCTTCTTAGAAATTAGTAAAAATATTAATAAAAATGAACCTTTAAAAGTATACTGAAAACCAAAACTAGTTGAATTTGCTGAACTAGTTCTGGAACTTTTATTACTAAAATGCAATTTGAAATATGAAAGGATAGCTAAAAGAATGAGATGAACTTTGTGTGGAAGGAAATATACAGCATTTAATTTAATATCTAACGCTTTTAGAAATATCCATAGAGGAATAAACTGAAACCAAGCTGGAAATATCAGGAGAACCATAATAGAATGCAAAAACAGCTAAACCGAGACTTGGCAGGGTGGAGAATGAAAAAGTCATAACTGCACACGGTGGACTGTACTGCTTCAGATTGCTCTGACACCCCTGTGGAATAGCACATAAACCCAGACAGATGTGGCACTTTCAGTGGATACTGATAGAAAAATCCTGCAGTGGAAATTGTTCCAAGTGGCTAAAAAGAAAAGGTACAAAATTGGATCAAATAAAGACACAATGTAGAAATATTTAGCAATAGGTTTTGTAAAAGGAATGACTCAAAAAACATCACATGTCTATTGATTTGGCAGGTTCAAAATACCCTGGTGTTTACTAGTGGTCCTTCCATTTCCTCAAAGTGCAAATAATACTGCAGTAAAATGAAATATCTCAAAATTGTTAAATGCTACTTTCTAATAAAGGTACACGTTGATAAAGACAAAATATGTATTTTAATTGAATCTATATTTTAGTCTATGTATGAATTAAGCATACATATACTTTAATATATATATGTATGTATGTATGTATATATATATATATACATACACACACACACATAAATACTTTTATACTGAAGAACTGTCATAGGATCAATCAAGGAAATTTTCAGTTTAATATATAAAACAAAAGACTTCTCAGCATTAAGGCAGCAGGAGACATGAGTTGAGGTCCAGAGGACAGAGCCTCTTAGTGCAGGTCAGATAAAGTCACATCTCAGGCTGACACTTGGAGATGAGCAAGTGTGATCAGAGTAGGATACACAGAGGTCAAATTCACTGATTTGAAGTAGTTATCTTAAAGAAGAGTTTGTGGTGGTTTAGTAACTGTTGCTTTTCCTGCTAACTCTACCCAGTAGAGCCTCAACTGATCCTCAGTTTTCTTATGCCGATTTTAACTACTTAATGTGCTTATTTCAATGACTTTCGCTACTTAAACACAGAACTGTGGGAGCTTGAAGAGATATAAAGTGAAAGGTTTAATGATAAGTGCTTGAATATGTTACAGAAAATTATGGTGAAGTAATGTTGGTAATATTCATTATGATTAGCAAGTGAATAACTTGATCAAAAGTTAATATTGCTTTTGATTTTATTAAATTCTGTTTTGAGATTTAATTCATGAACTAACCTCTTGTACAATACGGAAGTTGTAAAGTGCCATGTAAAGCAGAGTGACAATGGCAATCCTGCTTTAACTGCCTTTCCTTCTCCTCTTTGTCTGTGGCCTCAGCCCTGGTGCATCTTACTGACCCCACTTCCTTGTCTTCCAAGGTGTGTTCACCTGTTTCTCCATGTTCTGTAGTGCAGTTCATCTCCAAAGTTTGCTTTACTGTGCAGGAAGCTCTGTAACAGTGACCCAATAATTACATTTAGTTGCTTATTTGATAACAAATTATATTCATTTGTTGTGGCCGGGTGTTCTTTGAGATCATTAACTCACAGGCACCCTGGGAGGTCAGAGGCTGATGAGTTCCTAGCACTATTTGAAGGGAATTTCACTCTGTTACTGAAAGTAACTGAATGACATGGTAGAAAAAATGATTAGAGATAAGGAAATGAGTGAAAAGGAGTCGTGAAGAAAGTTCAGCTTGAAGGAAAACTAAGAAGAAAAAAAATTTAGTGGGCACAAAATCAGATTTGTACATATAGCTATTAAAAACTTTCGGTCAGTGAGTACTACACTTAGCTAACTGCTATTTCTTTGGAAATGAAAATATGCCAGGAAGATGGCCTTGATATCAAAGAGGTCTCAAAAAAGACATCCCATTTCTTCTTTTGTAAGTTTTCAGAAGAAAGATTCTCAAATGAGAAACTTTTCACTTTCTGTTTCTTTTTGAGAAAATATAAACCCTTATTGGCACACACTCATTCAATCTTTTACATTGAATTTCAATGGATCCTTAAGTAAGTTAAATGGCTACTAGAGGAGGTAAAATGAGCCTCTCCATTTGGGCACCGAACACAAATGCTTTTGAATGACTGTGTGTGTATGTGTTTGTATGTGTGTAACAAAATGTAATGATTCTAAAAGAATTGTAGCCTAAAAATTTAATAAGACGTTCTTATGGATGTAATTTTTAAAATCCAGACATATCATGGCTTAAAAGTATTTAATAAATAAGTATGACAAAAAAAATTTCCTTAATAGTATCTCTCACAAGATCAATGCACTACCAAGAAATATTCTGACATGACAACTACATTTGAAGTGCTGTGCTATGTTTGTATTCTACAAAGCTTTCTGCTAATCACTATCTGCTAAAATTATTGTGCAAAGTGATTGATACCAGTTAACTTCTTTAAGAATTTAGATCCTGTGTTGAATAACTTTCATAAGAAAACTTGGAACATATGATCAGGCCAGCACATTCACCCAAAACCCTGGCATAGTAACTATCAAGTTAGTCACTCAGTTAAATAAGATTTGTTGATCAAGACCTAGGCAAGTACAAAAACACTTTTGGGATCTGGGTAATCTACTGAAGGGTAAGTTTTTGCTGAACTGGGGCTTAGTACCTAATTTCCTAATGAGAAAAGAGAGAATATAAAGGATGGAAGGACTCCATAATAGAGAATCCCAGCCTGCAAGTTGTTTATTAAAAGTGGTTTCAAGCATTAGGCAACAGAGTAGAAATTCAGTCAACAGAAATGTAGTGAATTGTATATCCTCAGCTGCCTGTGGCATTATCAGTAATGATCCCTAAACTCCTTTGTATTAAGCTGACAGTCCTTAAAATCCTCTCAAGTAAGCTCCACATTGTGAGGCCACCCTCAGTCCAAAGCTCAGAGTCTACCATCCCAGCTCTAGAAAAATGGCAATCAGAGTCCATGAATGTCAGATTTTGAAAGATTAAAATCAAATGAATTATTGGGTCAGAATCTTTTAACTCATAAAATCAAGTAAACTTGAATAATTCTTTTCTGTAGTTTCTTCTCATTTAATAAAGTCTATCATATCCCAAAACTAATTAATAGAAAATTCTTTCTATTTCCAATATTTATTTAGGTAATTATTTACATCTCTGCTTTCTTGTGCCTTTTTTATTGAGCTGAATTGCAACCAATTTGAATTCTACATTTTTTTTGTTTTGCTTATTTTTGTTTGGGGGTGTTCTTTCACTCTTCTTTTCTCTTTCTTCTCTCTGTCTCTCTCTGTCTCTCTCTGTCTCTCTCTCTCTCTGTCTCTCTCTCACTCCTACTTTTTTGTTGAAACAATGTCTCCTATGGGGGCTGGGGATATAGCTCAGTGGAATAAGTGCTTGCCTAGCAAGCGCAGGGTCCTGAGTTCGATCCCCAGTACCGAAAAAAAAAAAATGTCTCCTATGTAGTTGAGGCTGACTGTGAGTTTGTGGCAATCCTCTTGCCTCATATTTCAAAGTGCTGGGTATACCAGCAATGTGCCAACAAACCTAGACTACTGTGCCTTTTTCAACAGAGTAACAAATATGACATATTAAAATAATAAAACAATAATGGAAATAGGTTGCATTAGAATTGTTCTATAATTCAAACATCTTAATCATCTGTAACAAGGAGACACTAAGGAAAGCATCTCTAGTTAAATTGATCTATGAACTGACTACATTTCTGAAGAGCAAGAAATGGAAAGCAAGCATGATATTTTTTGTTGTTGTTGTTTTTTGTTTTTTTTATTTAAAAAAATACAAGTACAAAAACATATTGACAAACAGACACCAATTAGCATAAAAACTAGTACAATCACAACTAATCTATAGACAAGGTGATATGATCTCAACAGTGGTTATTGCTTTATCCATTGATATCTTCGAAGTGTAAATATATAAGCCCATATCCAGACATGCAAATTTAGTCAGACAATTAATCCTCTCA